>PVKU01004585.1:0-55360 GCA_004027475.1 Anoura caudifer
GAAGGGGGAAAATGGGACAACTGTAATAGCATAATCAATAAAATATAATTAAAAAAAAAAAAAAAGAAGAAATGTTAGGACTAAGTTGAGAAGTGTGGGTGAAAAGTAGGAAATCTATCTTAAAACTATAAAAAAGAACACCGGAGCTGAGCCAAAGAGAAGACAGGCTGCCCCCAAAGTTTGGATGAAGGCACCCAGCAGCAACTGTGATGCCAGACACAGAAAAGTCAAGAAAAAGGCTTACTGGTAGACAGAAATGACAAGCAACTAAAGAGATGGTCCACCGAAACACTTCGAAAGGGCATCTGCTTTTGTCACCAGCGTATTCAGGCTCTAGCAGTGACTCACATAGTAGGTCATCAATAAACTCTTGATAAAGTAAGGGAGAGAGGTCAAAGAGATAGATGGGTGCTGCAAAGAGATCAAGGGTTGGATCCAGATATTAACATTATATACATTACAACATATGATAATAATAGGTGATGACTGAAGCAACTGAATGCATGAGAATTTCACTAGAATGTAAACAAAAAGAGAAGGAGAGTACAGAAATCTGGAGAATACCAGGCATTCCTGCTAATGAGAAAAATAAGGAGGGAGAGGAGAAAATATCAAGAAAAGAACTGAAAAAGGATATTTGGTGACCCTGTGCAGAGGTTTCAGAGACAAAAGTAAAATAGATGAAAAAGGCAAAGGATAAGTGGCTGGTGAGAAAGTGGATGCACTCATTCAAAAAGTTTGATTAAGAAAAATTAGAAAACAGAAAGACAAAAGCTAAAGGAGAGGGCAGATTATATAATGTGCTCTAAAATGGGAAATCTGAAGATGCTTCAGGGTTAAAGGGTAGAACTCCCAAAGGTGGCAGGATGGGATGGGGACAAAAGCACACACATGCCGAGCAATGTACAAAGAGGGACACCTTTTCCAGAAGAGGGAGAAAAAGAAAATGGAGTAAAAGTACTGAGCCAAAAATGAACTGTCACTCCTATTCTTAAAAGAGAGAGGAGAAAAAGAGAAAAAACTTCCCAGAAAGTCCAAGTCACCCCCAGGCAATAATAACAGAACCACCACACATCTTTCTTGGGTGTGCTGCACTGGGGCCTGACGGACAACACTCTTCTAAGAACAAGAATGTGGGCTAACCCATCTCTGCACCTGGCCCAGCTTAGCCTGCCATAAAGGCCAGCACACAGAGGACCCTAGTGAATGTTACTGGAAGGGAGTGTGAGCAGCTAAGCATACTCAATGGCTCACACAGGCTGACATTTCTCCTCTAACAGGGACATTGACATTAAGGAACAGCTCAGCTCTGGCTCAAGCCAAGAATCCACACTGAGTTCTGCCTTGGAGCCTCCAGGGAACTACCCTGAGAAGAGTTCTATCATTGTTATCACTGTCCCAAGAGAACTGTACCATACACTGGCGTCTTCCCTGGCAGGATGACGATAATGAGCTGCAGCCCTGAGTAGGTGTTCTTGAGATGCCGGAACATGGGCTCCACGCTGTCTGCCCCCTGCGCATATTTGCAGAAGCAAGGCTGGCCCTGGATGGGCATCCCCGCATCCTTGGAAATCTTCCGCAGCTGGTCTGTGAAGTTCCTGCAGCACAAGCATGGTCGTAACAGGAGGCGGTTAGGTCCCACTTAAATACCTCCGATCAAATGCCTCCATCTTAGGTTCCTAGCACTACAACAGGTACTGAGATGAATGAGACATGACCGCAACTACTGCCAAAAATATTCATAGTTGAGGAGGACAAGACAGAGCTCGCCAAATGTTCAAAGGTACATGCGGAGAGCTGAGAGGGACCTGAGGGAATTCTCAGGTCCTTGCCATCTCCCACTCAAAGCAGCTATTCCCGTGTTGTTACAAGTGCACAGCAACAGGCAGATGCCCTCTTTGCTCAAATTAAGTGATTGGAACACAGGAGATGTTCGGTAAAAATGAGCTCCCTCCTCCCCTACAGTTTCTTTGAGGCTAAGAATAAGAAAGAGTAATTCAACAAGCTTCATTCCTCTGGCTTTAGGGTGATACCCTGGGAAGGGAAGACAAAGTTGGAAGAGAGGATACACATGTAATAGATTTAAAAAATTAAGCTACATAAATATAATGACAGGCTGAAATAAACAGTAGGAAATTTGTGAAAACCCTGCACTTAGATTAAAAGCAATAATGCCCTGGCCAGGTGGTTCAGATGGTTGTAGCATGCTCCCATACACCAAAAGGTTGTGAGTGCGATCCCTGGTGAGGGCACATGCCTGGGTTGTGGGTTTGATCCCAAGTCAGAGCATATATGGGAGGCAACTGATTGATGTTTTGCTCTCTCTCAAATCAGTAAACATAACCTTAGGTGAGGATTTGAAAAAAGAAAGAAAAGAGCCCTGGTGTGGCTCAGCGGACTGAGTGCCAGCCTACAAAGCAAGAGGTTGTCAATTCAATTCCCAGTCAGGGCACATGCCTGGGTTGGTCCCCATTTGGGGGCGTGCAAGAGGCAACCAATTAATATTTGTCTCGCACACTGATGTTTCTCCCCCTTTCTCCCTTCCTTCCCCTCTCTCTTAGGAAAAAAAAAAAAAAAAGAAGCAATAATGTACAAATAGATAAAGAAGCAAATTGTTCCTAGGATGCTGTTATATAGTATATGAATATCAATATGATTGTAAACCCAATGTAGTGAGAAAGTATTTTTCACATATTTATTAAAAACCATAAGACACTGCTATGTAAAATTTAATATCATTTATATACATATAGGTATAAATTGGATGGGAAGGTTATAGTGATTCATAAGACTAGCTGCATCAGCAGGGAGAAATAGGACCAGGATGGGGGATATAAAGGAAATGTCAAATTTACCTATAATACTGTATCTATCTAAAAAAAAATAAAATAAATTATATAACTCAGGATAATGGATACATGGGTGTTTGCCATATTATTCTAATTCTTCAAAATATATCTGAATAAAGAAATACAACCTAACCATTTTTTTTTAAGATTTTATTTATTTTATCTTTAGAGGGGAAAGGAAGGAGAGAGGGAGAGAAATATCAATGTGTGGTTGCCTCTCGTTAAGTCCCCTGCCAGGAACTGGCCTGCAACCAAGGCATGTCTCCTGACTGGGAATCGAACTGCGATCTTTTGGTTCACAGGCCTGCACTCAGTCCACTGAGCTACACCAGCCAGGGCACAACCTAACCATTATTTTATGTAAATAAGAGTTATATCTCTGACAAACTGTTAACAGTATTTTTTTCCATTTCTCTTCCATTATATACAACTGCAGTGTAGCCACTAAGAAAACCAATGTGTTACTAGATTCCAATAGTGTGTCTCTACTTCAAGGAAAATGGTAGTCCCAATTTTTTCTCTATTACCAGATCATTTGGGACATTGTCTAGTGCTGGGGGCCACAAAGTCTTGAGAGAAGTTTAAAATGGGGAAGGTCCTGAAATCCTACGCTAAAAATTGTAATATCTCACCTTCTTTCAGATAAGTAAATTATATATATATATAAATGAATGAAATATAGGGGGCTCTTTAAAAAAACAAAAAAAAAAGTGAGGGCTGGCCCTAGTACTGCCTCATCCCTGAGACAAGGGAAAGACACGAGAATAAGAGAAGCACACAGAGAACAGAACTATCAACTTTATGGACGCAAAGGCATAAATATAGAGAGCTGAGAGCATTTCCAATACTGCTAAGGACCAGCCCTCCAATGCTAAGCCAAGGCTAGAAGAAGCCCGGCTTAAATAGGGTTAAAATACCAAGAACCCAGGAAAGGGCACAAGAGGAACCCATTTAAAACAAACGACAGCGAAATACAGTAGTAGCTGGTTACCTGTGAGGAGAGGAGAGAAGCGGGGGGCAGGGAAAGCAGAGTCCCCATATTCATCAAGGCCAGCTGAACCCACCAGGGCACACATCTCTATTATCCTTATAATTGTCCAAAGTGGTGAGGTCCACCATCTCTTCCTCAGCCTCATAGTAAACCGACCCCACCCCAGATCCAGAGAAGTAAGAAACTACCACTTCAACAGACGGCAGGAACTACCAAACTGTACACTTTAAAAGAACGAATTTTTTGGTATTTGAAATATATCTCAATAGAGTTGTCTTAAAAAAAAAAAAAAAAAAAAAAAAAAAAAGACTGGCCCTGGCTGGTGTGGCTCAGTGGATTGAGTGCCAGCCTGCGAACCACAGGGTCAGGGCACATGCCTGGGTTGTGGGCTGGGTCCCCAGTGGGGGGTGCATGAGAGGCAACCACACACTGATGTTTCCCTCTCCCCTTCTCCCTCCCTAAAAGTAAAAAAAAATTTAAAAAAAAAGAAAAGAAAAAAGAAAAAAAGACTGCAGGGAGAGAGTCAGTGACTTCTTCCACCTAACTCATTCACTCACTCTAGACCATTACTCCCCTACCCTGTTCCTTTAAACCATTTGGCTGTATCACTTTCTTCGTTGCTATCTACGCTAGCCCCTCAGCATCAGGTGCAGGTGGCCCAGAGGCCTTTACAACTTATGTTCCCCTGATTCGGGTTATTTGGCCCTGGCTGAACAAATTTTGTGCAAGGAGAGGACAGCTCAGAGGACCAGCTGAATAAGTTGCTCATTTTTGTTTCCAATTAGGAATGTAAGCTTTGAAGCCTCAGATCCGATTTGATCCCAGCTCTGACACTTTCTTCATATGCAAACTTTGTACAAGTTACTTAACCTCTTTGAGCCTCAGTCTCCTGAAAATGGAAATACCACCACCTACTCACTGTGAAGATGAAATAAAAAAACATAAAATTAGGTACAATGTTGGCATAAATGCTAGTCATTACTATTATTTATTACCATGTTAATAATCATAACAATAAAAGAATTCAGGACTCCCTCAGGAGGTTCACATCCTGATCTCTGAGCAGAGAGGGCTCCTTATCAAGACTCCTGACCACAGACTGGCAGAAAGGAACAGCAGAAGTTTGAGCCAGACAGCACAAGCGGACAGAACCAAAAATCAGCAAGAGCACACTACAGATCTAACCTTGGCCTCCTGGGAGTAGGGGAAAGTAGGCAACCTAGGGTGCTTTTCCCACCCTTCCCTTCATACACCCAGCCCTCCTTACTTGAGCACTTCTTCTCGACACTGTTTTTGGGGTGCGAAGCAGGCGATGGCCCAGACTTTGATCTCAATCCCATTGTAGAACTGTTTCCCCCGCATGTCCCAGACACCCTGGTTGGGTGTGGCAATGGCCCGGTTCTGCAGTAGGCAAAGGGGGCGCCCAGGTGAGCCTCGTGGGTAGGGAGAAAAAGCCCCTGGTTATAAATCCCAACCTCCCCCCAAAATGCCCCAGAGATGTTGTCTGGCCCTGACCCTGCTCACCCGGCCGCCATACTGCAAGATGGGAGCCGGCAGCACTCGTCCCGTCACCTCCGTCATGTCATCCTTCACTTTGATCCCAAATTCCTGGATGTAGGGGTCTAGGTTATAGCTGGCATTCTTCATCTGCAAGACAATAAAAGGGGATCTCAGGAGACCAGCAGCTTGGCAATACTGCTCACCCTCTGGGTCCCAAGTAGAATGCCCTGGGCAGCTGAGAGTGGTGAGAAATAGCCCTTAAAAATGAGGGAGACTGGAAGATGATGTAGTGAGAGTGGATAACAGAGGGAAGTAATATAAAAGGGAAAAAAATAGGAAGCAAAGTAGCTATAGGGTCAAGAAGCAAGACTAGTCCTATGGAGTCCCAAGCAACAAATCTAGACTTGTGTCCTCCTGAGAGTCCTGTCCAGGCAGAAAAGCATCTATGCTCCCAGGGGCCCCAGTGACTGAGCAACCGAGTGCACATTTCTCCAAAGCCCCACTGACCAGGCGGCTGATCTCCTCCTGTCTGTCTGGGGCTGATCTAGCTGTAGCCTTTATCATGGTTGAAGTCTGGTTGTCAGTCAGCTTCTTAATGCAGCGCTGCCCAGCCACAATGTTACAGACCTGAGGAAACAAGGAGGATAAGTATCTCTGGCTGGAGTTCAGTCCACCCTATACTCAGCCCCAGAGTAAGGGAAGAGACCTTGCCTGTCAGCCCTGGGAAGGAGACTGCAAAATCCCTTGGGCATACAGGTTAGTTAGAAAATACCCGTGTGCAATACTAAAGACAATATAGCCACTTGGTGATTGAGAGCTAGGGATCCAACACCAGATCTGGGCTCAGGTCTCATATGTTAAATGGGGAGAACAGTAACAATCAAATAGGGTTGTTCAGAGACTAAATAAAATAATGCACTTAAAGGACTGAGTACAATTCCGGAACATAAAAAATACTCAATAAATGGCAGGATAACTTATTTACCAAAGGTCCCCCGCAAAGAGCTCTTCTAAATACCAAAAAACTCAATATGTACAAACTGGATTCCTAAAGTAGTAAGCAGCTCTCCAACGGTGGCAGGTAGTCTGCTGCTCCATCCTGAAACCCACCAAAAGAATAAGGATGGCCATTAACTCTTGAGCCCCAGTCTACAGATGATCACTACAGAAATCACTGTCTCGGCTGACTGACTGTCTTCTGCTGGTGTGAGAAACATCCTGCCATTCAGTCCCTCTAGTTTGGGCCCAAAAGAATACACTAGAGATCAGAAAAGACTTTCTAGTGATATACAAGACTTCCATTCCCCAATATACTATATTCAGGATGCCATGGACAGAAAGCCTTTTTGCAGAGTAGAGAAAGCCAGAAGGTACAGAAGACTTGCATTTAAAGCCCAGCTTTGCCACATCTAGGTATGTTACCTTGGGCAGGTCTAGGTCACTTAACTGCTTCTTTATTTTAAGTCACGGGGAAAAAACACTGTCTCATGAAGTTGTTGTGAGGATTTAGAAAAAACGAAATACACCACTTGCTTCCACAGGGCCAACACTACGACAGTACAGTTCCCACTCTAATCTGCGGCAGAATTCATGAGGAACAGTGGTCAGGAAATCCAGGACAAGGTCACCTGCCATTAAACTCTGTATCCCAAGGAACACACAAGTCAGTAAATTCGCTTAACGGAAATCCAGAATTAAAATTTGTGAGGTTACTCTCTTGAAGGCACCTTAAAGTTGTAGCACTCTCTAGAGATGTTTTCAGCTATAGAATCTGAGCCACATTAAGCGAAAGACTAAAGCAGGGATGCGGAGAAATTGGAACCCTTGCTGATGGGATGTAAAATGGTCCAGCCACTATGGAAAATATTATGGTGACTCCTCAAAAAATTAAACACAGAATTACCACATGATCCAGTAATTCTACTTCTCGGGATATACTCGAAAGAAATGAAAGCAGGGACT
Source organism: Anoura caudifer (assembly GCA_004027475.1). Taxonomy (NCBI): domain Eukaryota; kingdom Metazoa; phylum Chordata; class Mammalia; order Chiroptera; family Phyllostomidae; genus Anoura; species Anoura caudifer. The sequence continues at coordinate 7,303 of PVKU01004585.1, forward strand.
GAAACAATTACCTGTACACTGAATTCATAACAGCGTTATTCACAATAGCTAAAAGGAGGGAGCAGCCCGAGCCGTCGGTCAATGAATGAACGGATAAACGAAATGTGGTATATACATACAACAACTTATTTAGCCTTAAAAAGAAAGGAAATTCTGACATGCTACAACATAAATGAACCTTGAAGACATTATGCTACGTCAAATAGGCTGGTCAAAAAGGCCACATAGTGTATAATTTGACTTATTAGAAATGTCCAGAATAAACAAATCTGCAGAGACAGAAATACAGTAGTGATTACTAGGGGCTGGAGGGAGGGGGTGAGGTGAAGGAATAGTAAGTGACTTATGATGGGTATGGACTTTCTTCTGGGGGGATGAAAACATTTACTATCAGTTAGTGGTGACGGCTGCATAACTGTGAAATTACTAAAAAACCGCTGACTTGTGCATTTAGAGAGAGTGAATTTTATGGTACATGCATTATATCTTGATAAAGCTATTCTTTAAAAAAAAATTCCTACTAGGCTATAATTGCCTGCATCATTTGACTCTGCACCTCTCCCCTAAACTCATCTACTACATTTCCTCTCATATATTACATGCCAGGCCAGCCACTAAGGCCTCTGTCTGTCCCTCAGAAAGATCCAAGCTTCCATCTGCTTTAGAGCTTTTGTACTTGCTATTTACCTCATGCCTGGAGGTTTCTTCCCTCGGGCTGTTACAAGGTTGATTCTATCTTGTAATTTGGAATTCAGCTCAAATGTCTCCTAAAAGAGACCTTCCTTGATCACAATAACTAAAGTGGCTCTCCAACCCTCTCCACCCTTACTTCTATCCCCTTAACTTGTTTTATTATTCTTACAGCACTTACACCATCTGAAACTATCTTATTTATCAATTTATTATCTATCTCCCCCTTCTAGAATGTAAACTCCATGACAGCAGGGACCTTGTCTTGTTAATCTCTACATTCCCAGCACCTAAAAGAGCATATGACACATAGTAGGAGCTCAATAAAAATTTGTCAAATAAACAATAGTAAAAATCAAAATATAAGTCATATAAATTATTCACCTAGAAAACTACTGTTTAAACAGAAGTAATGTTACTTTGCTGGGAAGTCTCAACTGGTAGTAGATATTACCTAAAGCCTATCTACTCAGCTGAATCATCCCTAAAGATTTCTGTTTATCCCTCACAGAAAATACTGCCTTCACCCCACTTTCTGTGCATCAGCATCTATTAACTAAATCCAAGTTCTTGGGTTTTGGGATTTCTTCTCCCTTCAGCCCAATTTCCTCTAGTTAGTTCTGAAATCCCAAGAGCTCATAGAACACTTGATCTTTGGTCTTATCTGACTCCTGCTGCTGGAACAAAGACAACAGTCCAGGCTAGTGCTTCCCTGAATTTCATGTTCCTACAAATCCTCTATGGATTCTGCTAACAGACATTCCGATTCAGTAGGTCTGGTGGAACCTGAGAATCTGCACTGACCACACTTCGAACAGCAACAGACAATAAAGTGGGCAGCAGCAGTTTCTCATTAGACATTTCTGCTAGTGTCCGACTAGCCAAATGGTTCTGTATTTGTATGCTGTAACTTAGGAAGTATTACTATTCTTTCCTTAATTGCAGGACTTCAAATGTCTGTTGAAGCATAAAAATATAAAAAATCTTAGGCTAAAACTCTTTCACATTGACCAGCAGGAAAATAGGATTCATGTTATAGGTAAACATTCACCTCGATTTTCTGTAAAACAAGGTATATTTGTATCTACAGGTTACTTAAGATCCCCAGCTTCAGAGGACAGAGAAAGAGAAATTAAGAGGACACAAATGTGGGTATCTGAAATCTCTGTCCGGAACAAACTAATTATTTATTAAACAGTAAATACAGCCTTCATCTCTGCCTGGCAGCCCTGAAAAAAACATGAGAGCAGGATTGGAAATAAGAAGAAAATTTAGCAGGTAAGAATGAGGCCTACATTCACAGAATGACCTTACACTTCTCAGAATGTCAATTTTCCGAATTTCGAAATGAAGATGAGAGATTACAAATGGAAGAACAGACCTCCAATGATCAGTGCGAGATACAATGCTTATTCCCCAGCCCAACCATTACTTGGCAGCCTTACCTCTAAGGGCAGGTAGGTATGCTTTTGTTCCTGGCCAACTTGCAGGCAGGGCAGGTGGGGATACTTGAGCTGAAGGTTATATTTCTGCTTGAAATACTGTGCCACTGTGCACTCCACAGTCTGTCCACTCTCCAACTGCAAGGGAAACCTGTTTTGGGGAAAGGAAGGAGGTATCATAGCCCAGGATTGAATCCCAACCCTCTAGACCTACAACCATGGGAAGCCCCAGACTTGGCTTTATCCCTACCTAGCCTCTTTAGAGTTCTGCCACTCTTGGGAAAGCAGGCAACGCAGGACTCCAAAGGAGAAGCAAGTTCCACAACCATCAGGACCACACCTGACTCACCTGTATTTCTAGTGGGGAGCATAAAGCCTGACATACGGTAGGCACTCATAACCCACTGTAGACTGAAGTCAAGAAGGTAGATGAAACCAGTGAGAGCTTCCCCAAGGTCTAGCCCAGGAGCTTTCCTTCTCAGGAGGCAAAATAAGTTGAAAGAGACTAACATTTACAGAACTCATAAAGGAGTCAAGGGAAGATGCCTGACCTATGGTAAAGGCCCACAGAGGAAAGACAGAGGCCACGAAGGTAAAAATGGTAGGTTGAGTATTAACAGACCATAAGGCTGGGAGAGGGATGCCAAGTCCCCTCAGCTTATTCAAAAACAGGGCCAGTACAAGGCTCATTCTCAGGGCCACTGGGGCAGGAGGGAGTGAAGGGAGTGTGTTGAAGTATCAACGCTCTTCCACCAATGGAACGGCTTGGCAGCCCTGTCAACTTACGTCTGATGGCTGGCAGGGCGGCGGGTAACATTACACACGCGGTATTTCCTCTTCATCTGTCCACAGTGGGTCACTTCCACCTTCAGGCCTAGAATACACACACTGCTTGTCAGGGCTGAAATAGGTTGCTCGTTCCCAGGCTTGGCCTCTCTGCTGAACATATCCCAAGGGAATTTCCTTTTAGGGCTAAAGAGAAAGTAAGGCTGCTTCCCTGCCCTGCCTGGTTGGGTCCTTACCCTTGATCTCCTTGGTAAAGCGCACGCGCTGAGAGTCCGTGAGTGGCTTGGGCTGCTCATCTATGTTCCTAATGTCCAGCACCTCACACATGAACTCGATCACTGGCTGCGCCTTGTAGAAGGCAGTGGCTGAGACTGTGGGGACAGAGTAGGTCTAGCTCAGCTGAGGTTCTCTCTTCCACAATAAATGGAGATACTGCTCTTAACACCCTCTTCCTTATAGGGTATTGGGATGGGGGAGGGGTCCCAGGGTTGTAGGGATTAGACTAGGACTGTGGTTGCAGAGCTGGGAGGGATAAGGCTGGGAGTGTGGTCACTGGACTCAGGGTGCCCCTGGCTCCGTAGCTCTCCCCACTCACCATCAATGTTGAGCATCATCTTCCACATGGCAGGGCGCACAGACTGGTGAAAGCCGAACCAGACCTCGCGCCCACCCCCCAGCGGGTGGTAGTAGCCCTCAGGCGGTGAGAAGAAGGAGCGGCCCACAGGGGTGTACCTGGCAGGGACAGGCAGAGAACTGGTCCCTCGGGCACAGGCCCCCACCCTGTGAGGCATCCTGGGCACGGAGGAGCCCTGGCCTGGAAGGCAGGACACCAGGGCTTTAATTCCAGCTCTGATCACTTACTAGTTGTGTAACTGACCTTGTGAAAGTCTCTACTCTTTCTCTGCCCTGAAGGAACAGATGGGGCACAGCCCAGAGATATCTAAAAGGGACAGGGCCAATGGTTTAAACCATCTAAATGCATATACATGCTTGCCTGGCATATGGTAGGGCTTCAAAGAATATTCCGTTTTAAAGGCACACTGTAGAGCTTTAATATGCGCTAGTTCTCCTCCTCCCCCCATAGCACTTCTGACACCAGCAGTAGCCCAGATATTAACTATACCCAGTACCTCATGGATGCCAGGTGCCGCATGGCCACATCCAGGGCTTGCACAGACTCCAGCGGAACAGGGATCTGGCCACTGACCAGGGCCTCATGCAGCATGCGCCAGCTCACAATGGCCAGCCACTTGATGGAGACCTTGAATATTCGATCTTTCCCTTCCCCAGGGATTGTCACCTCAAAGTCAACCTTCAGTAGAGAGAAAGCGGTGAAGGATTGCCAGCACTTTCCCACAGGCCAACGTTCTCTGCCCTATCTCAACTGTCACCCTCCCCATGGATTTGCTAAGACTCTGCCCCTTAAGGGGCTCACAAGGAAGACTTCAGAGTAAATGCAGCCCCTTAGTCTCCAGCCACCTTGGCTCAGTGCTTCTGTCTCTCTCACCCACACCTAGCAGAAAGTCCTTAAAGTCTAGGTCTATTTTGAGTCTACTCTCAGTCTGTCTAAAACAGGGATAGACATACAACAGGCTAAATAAACACCAGCACCTTTCCATCCCTTATCCTAAAACACACTTTCTCAGCACAAAAGATGAAAGGGATCTCTGGATTGCCAGACTCCAAAGAGGCGTACAGGAGCTCTGTCCCGCCCCCGGCCCCTGAAACAGGCTGACTCCCACCTTACCCGTTCGTTGCCAATGGGTAGTGCTGTGACAGTGTAAATGTTCTTCTTTCCATCATACACAGGCTTGCGATCACCAAAGATCTGAGGCTTGAAATGCTGGACCATGTATTCCACCACTTCCCTGCGCGGGATAGGAACAGCCTGTAGAAGCTGACAGACTACCACTTCTAGCTTTTGGAAGTAAGTCAAAGTCCAGGCAATGTCTTGTCTACTGCATTCTCTCCTAGCACCTACTTTTACTCTCATCTACTCTATCAAGGTGCTTCTCAAACTTCAACATTTGCATGAATCACTTGGAGATCTTATTAAAATGCAGATTCTGACTCAGTAGATCTAGAGCAAAGCCTGAAATTCTACATTTCTAACATGTTCCCAGGTGATGCTTCTGGTCTTCACATTACTAATGCTTTAAAGGACCTGAAAGAGTAAATGCCTTCTGAGCAGAGAGGGAAGCTGAGGGGAAAGGGCTTCCTCTGAGGGCCTATCCAGAATCAGGAACAGAACTGAGGCTCCTCCAATTCCCAAGCTGCTAAGCAAAAAAATATATAGGTAGGGAAGAGATCTAAACTGGAATAGGAATAAACTATGGAAGAACCATCTCATCTCTCCCATCTCTCTGAAGCCCGTAGTCCCCACCACCCTGTTTCCTCTCCACTGTCATCTCTTTCTAGATTTCACTTCCTGTCCCCTGCCACTTAGATACCAATGTATCCATTTACCCTGCAAAATCCCAGCCCATCCAACTATCTGACATCTTCGCTTTCTAAACCAAAGCTTTTAACAACTACTGGGTAAAAAAGACTCAAAATGTGTATTGGAAGCAACTGTAAACACATGGTTTCAATCCCAATTAGGTTTCAGTGCTACCCAACAATCTTTCTCATGTTCCTGATCACTTCCATCCCTCACAGACTATGTCAAAACTTCTCTACTACTTTTTAAATCCAGAATCCATTTCTATTTCCTATCAAAAAGCAACTCTACCTGGCTCGTGTGGCTCGGTGGATTGCGCATACCAGCCTCATAACCAAAGGGTGGCCAGTTTAAGGGTCATGGCACATGTGTGAGTTGCAGGCCAGACCTCCAGTAGGGGGCGCACAAGAAGCAGCCACACATTAGTATTTCTCTTCCTCTCTTTCTCCCTCCCTTCCTCTCTAAAAATAAAATCTTTTAGAAAAAGAAGGCAACTCTACAACTCTAAACAGAGTAAACCATAGCAAGCCTCTTCTTTTTCTTTCCTCTCACTTGAAATATCCTTCCATACATGATTTTTTAAACGTAATCTTTACTGTATTTTTTCCATTACCATTTAATCTCTTTATACCCTCCTCCACCCATATGTGATTTTTAAACATCTGAAAAATATGTCCAATTCCACTCATTAGAGAAACATAATTTTTAATTAGCTAAAATACAGAAAAACAGACACACAGACCAATGGAACAGAACTGAGTGCCCAGAAGCTCACACATGTATGAGCAACTAATTCACAACAAAGGAGCCAAGAATACACAATGGAGAAAGTCTCTTCAACAAACAGTATTGAGAAAATTGGACAGCCATATGAAAAAGAATGAAACTAGACAAATATTTTAAACTATACACAAAAATTCACTCAAAATGGATTAAAGACTTGAATGTAAGACCTGAAACAATAAAAGCTTCTGGACATTGATCTTAGTGGCATTTTCTGTGAATCTGACTCCAAATACAAGAGAAACAAAAACAAAAATAAACAAATGGGACTACATCAAACTATAAAGGTCCTTTGCAGCAAAGGAAATCATCAACAAAACAAAAAGGCAACCAACTGAACGGGAGTAAACATTTGCAAATGATGTTTCTAATAAGAGGTAAGTATCCAAAATATATAAAGAACACATACAACTCAATAACAAAACAACCAAACCAATGGAGGGAGGGGAGTATAAGGGGGATAAATGGTAATGGTAAAAAATACAATAAAAAAAATAAATTAATCTGGCTGGTGTAGCTCAGTGGATTGAGCTTGGGCTGCGAACCAAAGGGTCACCAGGTCAATTCCCAGTCAGGGCACATGCCTGGGTTACAGGCCAGATCTCCACAGGGGGGCCATGTGAGGGGCAACCACACATTGATGTTTCTCACCCTCTCTTTCTCCCTCCCTTCCACTCTATCTATATGAATAAATAAAATCTTTAAAAAAAAAAAAAAAAGAGTTAAGAATGTGCTGTTTAAATAAATAAATAAATAAGCCCTGACTGGTGTGGCTCAGTGGACTGAGTGCTGGCCTGCAAACCAAAGGGTCACAAGTTCAATTCCTAGTCAGGGCACATGATTGGGTTGTGGGCCAGGTCCCCAGTAGGGGGCACAAGAGAGGCAACCATGCATTGATGTTTGTCTCCCTCTCTTTCTCCCTCCCATCCAAGTCTGTCTAAAATGAAATAAATGAAATATTTTATAAATAAATAAATAAATAAATAAATTGGCCCTGGCTGGTGGAGCTCAGTGGATTGAGTGCCAGCCTACAAAACAAAGCGTTGCTGGTTCAATTCCCAGTCAGAACACATGTTTGGGTTGTGGGCCAGGTCCCCACTGGGGGGCGTGCAAGAGGCAGCTGATTGTTTCTTTCATACACAGATGTTACTCTCCCTCTTTCTGAAATAAACAAAATCTTTAAAATAATTAATTAATTAAAAAACTGAATAAAAAAGTGGACAGAGGATCTGAACAGATATTTTTCAAAGGAAGACAGATAGGTGGCCAATAGGCACATGAAAAATGTTGAGTATCACTAATAATTAGGGGACTACAAATCAAAACCATGAGCTATTATCAAAGAAAATAACAACTGTTGGCAATAGCTATTATCAAAATAGCTATTATCAAATAATCAATAGCTATTATCAAAGAGAAAATAACAAGTGCTGACAAGGTGTAGAGAAAAGGGAACCTTCATATGCTGTTGGTGGAGTTGTCAAATGGTGCAGCCACTATAGAAAACAGTATGGAGGATTCTCAAAAAAAAAAAACAAAAAAACAAAAAAAAAAACAAACAAACAAAAAAAACTACCATATGATCTAGCAATTCCTCTTCTGAGTATTTATCCAAAGAATATGAAAACATCAATTCAAAAAGACATATGTACCCTAATGTTCACTGCAACAGTATTTATAATAGTCAAGATTTTGAAACAACCACTAGTCTACCGATGAATGAATGGATAAAAAAGACGTGAGATGTACTATCAACGGACCACTCAGCCATAAAAATGAGGAAATACTGCCACTGGTGACAACAGGGAGGGATCTTGACGGTATTATGCTAAGTGAAATCAGAAGAAAAAGGACAAAAACTTTATGATTTCTCTCATACATGGAATATAAACCAAAAAGTAACAAACGAACAAACAAAACAAAACAAAAACAAACTCACAGATAACAGACAATATATTGGTGGTTACCAGAGAGAAAAGGGGTCAGGGGAGGACAGATCAGATAAAGGGGGTTAAATACATGGTGATGGATGGAAACCAGGCTTTTGGTGGTGAACACACAACAGAATATACAGATATCAAATTACAGTGTTGTATACCTGCAATTTACGTTATTATTAACCAATGTAACCTCAATTAAAAAAAAAAGCCAAACAATGAGTCAACTTACAAAATGATAAATTTTTTCAAATGAATTAAAATTCTATAATAAAAGATGGGAAAAGTAATTAAAAAATTAAATTCAAATAAATTTTCTACTTATCAAAATGTCAAAGATCAAGAAATACAATATACTGGATTGCTGCAGATATAGAGAAAAGGCATTCTTAATAACTTGCTAATGGGAGTATAAATTGGTACAACTTACCTAATAAAAACCAGCAATTATCTCAAAATTTTTATGCACTGTGCCAGCAAATCCTAGGAGTGCCTAGGAATTTATCCTACAGATACGCTCATACTTGAGTTAAAAAATGTATCTATATTTAATAATAGTCAATACAGTTACATTTTTGTAACAAGTTTAGACTCACCCTCAGTGTTCCTCAACAGAGTTATTAAATAAGTTATAACAACATCACATTCAATGGAATACCTATAGAGTCATGGAAAAGAATAAGGCAGGTATGTATGCACTGATATATATTATTTTCCAAAATATATTGTTCAGTAGGAAAAAAACAAGGTACAAAATAAGGTATACAGGATTCTATACAATGAAAAAAATGTTCTACATACATATATTCTTGCATGTGCAAAGAAAAATATCTGGAAGCATACTCAATTGGTAACAATCATACTAAAAAATGGTTAACAATAGATGCCTCTAGGGAAAGGGATAAGGGCACTGGAAACCAAGGTAACAGAAGATATTTTTCACTGCTACTCTTTTTGTAATATTTTCAATTGCTTTCTTTTTAAAAATATTTATTTATTTATATAGAGAAGGGGAAACGGAGGGAGAGAAACATCAATGCGTGGTTACCTCTCACAAGCCCCCTACCGGGGACGTGGCCTGCAACCTAGGCATGTGCCCTGACTGAGAATCGAACTGGCGACCCTTTGATTTGCAGGCTGGCACTCAATCCACTAAGCCACACCAACCAGGGCTTTTTAAAATTTCTTTACACTGTATGTATATAATTTTCAAATAGTAAAATAAAATTAAAAATTTTTAAATTGGCTAATCCTTCCAAATGTGCGTCTCATAAAGTCCTCTTGCCTCAGCAAGGACATCCCACTCATTCCTCCCCTGTCATGTACCTTTAAGCTCTTCTCCACTAGCTCCTTCTCAGTTTATAAATATATCCATGTCTCATTCTTAAATGCTTTTCAATCATTCATTTCAACAAATATTAAAATGTGCTAGGCTAGGCACTGTACTTGCCCAGTATAATCCTCCTAGCCAGTGTATTTCCTCTCCCCATGTTGCACTGCCAAGCTATCTGGGAAAAGCTATCTAGTCTCACCATCCCTACCACATTACCTTCCACTTATTCCTTAACTCATTGTAGTTAGAGTACAAGCCCAACTATTCTAATAAAACCGCTCTAACAAAAGATACCTAATAGTCAAATCCAATGGTATTTTTCAGCATTTTCCCTACTTGGAATCTCCTCCTCAAAAACTATCTTAAATTTAGTGATATCACCCTCTAGTGTATAAATGTGTGTGTGTGTGTGTATATATGATCAGAGAGGTAAAAGGGAAAATATATATATGTGTGTACACACACATATATATATTTTCCCTTTTACCTCTCTGATCCTCTTTCAAGTTTCTGAGACTCAGAAAAGTAAAGACTCCTGTATTTGGTGTCTTAGGTGTGCACCATTTACCTGTTGACTCTGCGAGGACACTTATCCGGCTTGATATCCACCTCGTAGTGGTAGACGTCAATCTTAGGGATGTCCACCTCAAAGTAATTGGCCAGGAGCTTGATTGGTTTCCCCACTGTGCCAATGCCAGGCCTGCGAGGTGCTTGGAACACCTGCTGCAGAGGGGGCAGGTATGCGCCCGCAGCTATAAGACAAAGAGGCTGATGAGGGTAAAGTCTGGCAATCTCCTTACACACTTATCAGAGAAGGCACAAGGCTCCGGAGAGGAGGAGCAGGGGACTGCAAGGGGAGCTTCTTTCCTGCCCACTTAAGCAAACTGAGGGCTTCCACTGGCTTAGACAGCCCAGTTTCATTTTTTTAAAAGCTCTCTCCAATTAGGAAAATTACCCATGTCTATCCTAAATTCACCAAGTGAATACGTAATAAATTCCTATTACATGTTAAGTAGAGGGGCTAAATCTGGCTCCCAGCAACGACACCCTTCCTTCTAGATTAACACACATGTTTCCACCAGGTAGCTAACAGACCAAGAATGCCCTATTCTCTGCCAGCCAGATGCTCACTTCATTCATCACCACCCTGAACATGAAATCGCATCACCTTAATGCTCCTTGGTAGGCAGGAGGAAAATCCAAAGAAGGCCAGGTTGGGGGTGTGGGCCAGTGTTTGAGAAAGGATTAAAGGCAACTGAATGGCTGAGGCTGGAGATGGGAAAGGCTAAAAGGAGAGAATTTGGAAACTAAGAAACGGAGAGAGGCTGAAATGGGGAGCTGATGAAGAAACCAGACTGGCAGTCTTAAAAAAAAAAGGCTTGAACTGGGAGCCAGGGAAAGACGGGGGGCTGCAGTTAGGGGCTGAAGCAAGACGGGTTAGAGTTGGGAGTTTGGTCAAGAAGCAAGGCTGCAACTGGGGAAACAAAGGAAAAACTCACAAAAAGAAAAAGCTAAGGAATGAAGACATGCAGAATATAGGAGACTGAGGCAAGAGGAGGCTAGAGTAGACAACTTGGGAAGAAGAGGCAGCCTTTAGAATCGGGGAGAAGGGAGAGATACTAGCTCCTGGGAGGATACAGGACTGTCTCCGTGGCCCACAGCTCCTTCCACACAGAGAGCTCAGACAGCAGCAGAAAGGAATCAATTTCAAGACAGATCGGGCCCTGGGGACAGGGCTAGGGCAAGGCCAGCTCTGACTACTTTCTCCTCTCTGGTCACCAGCCTGATCGCTGCCCCTAGTTTTATTTTCTAGCTGAGGGGAAACAGAGGGAAGAGGACAACAGCCTAAGAGAAGCCTTTGTCCAGAGCTACTATTGTCCTCACCAGTAGAGGACTAGCTCAGGTAGGAGGCAAGATGAATAAGCCAGCCCAGAACCTCCCATCACCCCAGCTCAGTTTTCACAGTGGGCCAGACTCGGGGGGATGGGGCATATCCTCAGCTGGAGGGTCAGGAAGAGGTCAGAACCATTCACGGAGAGGGGCATGCTTCCCAGAGCTAAGCTGCTGTCTCCTAACCACCTGTCAAATCCAGCCCCACGATGCAGACTGGGGAAGGCAGGCCCAGCCTGAGGGGAAAGGCCTTCAAGACTCAGCCACATGGGGAAGTGAAAGCTCAACTACGAGCACCTGGCCACCTGCCCCAAAAGAGGTAGACAGAAACTGAACACAAGGCACAGACAGACACACAAACAGAACATGACACATACCTGTCATTTGCATTCAATGCTAATTTAGGCCTACACAAAACCTTTATACAAATACCCCTTACTACCCTAGATTGTAAATTCTTCAAAAGCAGGACTATTTGCTTGGTCAATGCTGACTCTCCTGTGTGAATGTCTGGCACACAGGAAATGTTTGATAGACACTAAATGAACAAACAGATCCACAGACACACCACAAGGAATGGACACAGCACACAAACACAAAAACACCTGCAAACTGCTCAGAAACAATTACAAACTCTGCACAGGACAAACATACACCCTGGTAGATGTAGCTGGTAAAAGACACCCTTCCCCTCCACGAGTTCTTACATTCCATTAACCTCCTTAGCCTCCCCAGACTAAATAATCAGCTGGAGCCTAGGAGAAAGGAGTCCCTAGAGCTGGGGGCAGGGTAGAACTGACGGGGGATGGGACAGACACTGGAGCCTCAAAGCCTTCTCGTCCCCAGAAAGAGGACTATAGGCCAGATGGTCTTAGGCACCAGGCACCCTTCATTCCAAGGAGGCTTTAGGAAAACAGGAAAGGCCCAAAACTCTCCCTCATCCCCAAACTAGGGAAGGCAAGAGGAAGGAGTAAGTTCTGACCCATCCCATCCCCCTGCAAGTCTCACAGCTGTAGCCAAGTCCCCCCCTTACCTCACCCTGCCCCCATCTTTTAGTCTGAGAAAGGGAGACACTTCCCCTCAAACCCAGACAGGGACAGACGGCCACTTTGTGATGCAGATGAGGGCCCCAGCAGAGAGGACAAAGCTTGGGCCTTGGGGGAAAGGGGCGGGGCCCTTCCTTGCAGACAAAAGCAAGGAAGGAGGGGCTGTGAAAAGGACACTCCCCCTCCCCCATCCCCAACCAGCCCTGAGAAGGAAAAGTAACAGAGCTGAAAGGCCTGGCTCAGGGATTCCTTCCCTGCAGTTCAGGGACACATAACCTCCTAAGGAACCAGACAGCTTGTCAAAAGACAAATGCAAGGCTAAAAAGCCAATTCTCCAAGAATTTGTCTACACAAAGTATATACAAAATATTAAATATCCAATTTATGTCACCCTGGAATGTGATTCAATTTAATTAACAAACATGCACTTTGTGTCAGGGCCTAAACACGTGCTAGTTCCACAGGTAAATCAGATACTACCTGGACCCCCAGGGGGCTCCCAGTCCAGTACCTGTGCTTGGAACACACCTGAGCACAGAAAGCACACTTGGACATAAGCCCAGTGAAGCTAGCAACAACACCTTAGTTTTTGTGTATTCTGTCTTCCGACTTCCAAGAGAAGAGTCTGGGCCTAGCAAGGAGACAGTTATGGGGTACCATCATCCACAGCTTCCAGAATGAATTTCAACTACACCATTTGGTGAGTCAAAGCCTGTCCCATCAGGCTACAGTCAACTCCAGATACTAGGCTCTAGTCCCTTCCCTAGAAGCTTATTTCTTGTAACAAACAAGTCAGCTTTTTTTTTTACATTTTTAAAATTTATTTATTTATTTATTTATTTTTAGAGAGAGGGGAAAGGAGGGAGGGAGAGAGGGAAAGAAACATCGATGTGAGAGAGAACCATCGATCAGTTGCCTTGATCAGGTTCCCACACCCCCAACCGGGAACCTGGCCCACAACCCAGGCACACGCCCTGACTGGGAGTGGGACCAGCGACCTTTCAGTTTGCAGCACGATGTCCAACCCCCTGAGCCACACCAGTCATGCTCAGTTTCGTTTTCTTTTTTAATTGCTCCAGCCAATTCTCCAAGAAGCCCGTTAGGAATCCATCAGAATAAAATAATTAGCAGTCTGGTATGGATGTCAGCGCCTGGCAATCTACTGGAACCCCTGTGCCCTAGTCCTACTGTACTCCACAGGCTGTTGCAAACGGTCTCCAGCCTCGAAAACCGAGAGTTCCTGGAATGGCAAGAGAGGCCTAAGAGAAGGAGTGGTTCCCTGAAGTCAGCTGCTCCCTGCTATCTTAAGACCTATAAAGACTTTACAAGGTTGTTTTTGCTGGGGGTGGGGGGAGTACTTCTAGATCATTGAATGGATAACTTGAATGACTTTTGGTGGAAGCTACTTCCTTGAGATTAGGTCTGGTATAAAAGACTAAGATTCTTCCACCAGAAAGGAAATTCATGTCCCAAATGGAAATCCTAATCCTACTCCCACTCCCAGACCAAATGGAAGAAGTGTGAGATATGAACTAAAGGATTCCCGGGTCCAGCCCTGACCAATGTGACTCGGTTGGGCGTTGTCCTACAAAGCGAATGGTTGCCTGTTAGATTCCCAAGTCAGGAATATGCCTGGGTTGTGGGCAACCTGGGTTCAGTCCCTGTTCAGGTGTGTATGAGAGGCAACTGATCCATGTTTCTCTCCCTTTATCTCTCCCTTCCCCTCTCTAACAATAAATAAATAAAATCTTTAAAAAAAAAAAAAAAAAAGATTCCCAGGTCCAGGCTGCTCTGCCCATCAAAGTACCTAGGACACAGGAGGTGTTACCACCCCACTGCCCATCCTGGGGACTCCAGTCTTCTTGTGGAAGCCAAGCCTCAGTTCCTCCCCTGTTATCTCCTTTACTGCTGATTGCCCACAAGCAAGGAGACTCAGCACGGTAAACGATATAAACCCCTTCCTACCCCAAACAACTTCTTTGTGACAAAAGGCTAACTTGGCATCCTTGAGTCTAATGACATGGCCCTGGCAGTTTCTGAGGATTAGAGAGAGGAAAAAGATAAGATGCCCAGTGGGAGAGTGCAGCCATAAAAATATTAAGGTATAGAAAGAGATTAAGCTGTCACCTTGGGAGTCATTTCAATGCAAAGGTCATTATCCTTTGATTAAAACATCCCATCTCTATGCTGTATTGGACCAGAAGCGTGCAAACCAGGCAGACAACCTCTTCCAGGTAAACCTGGTCCTGGCCTTGGTCCATCAGTAACCAACACCTTTTCTGAGGCCTATCTGTAAGGAGGACCCGCCCCAAGAACAGTGCGTCCGTCCCAGTCTTTCCTCATCCCAGTGGCAGAATAAGGCGCTTGGCAAAATGTGACTGAGGATTTTCAGGGCCAGTGTAAGAACCCCTAAAATGGGGAAGGGGACCGTTTCCATTTGCGCTCTGCCAGCATAATCTTAGAGAGACTGTACCCCACCAGCGCGCTCCTTTTTCCAAGCCAAACCACGCGGGATGGAGAGTGGGGGGAATTCGAGCAGCCACGCCCCCACGACATAGGGCAGCCCCTTCCAACGGCCACCTCCGCGCATGCTCGGGCGCCTCTGCTCCAGCTCCCCGGACTCACGGGGGGAAATCCTGGGGCTGGATCCCCACCCACCGCCCCCTGACCCTCGCCCCAGCGTCAGGCCCGGCTGGGCGGAGCTCACAGTCCAGCCCTGGCGCCTTCCCCCAAGAGACGTTAGCCCAGCCCAGAGCCGCTAAGCCCCCGCCCCAGGCATGCTGCAGCTAGGGCCCGTCTGCGTCGACCCCCTCCTCTCCTGGACACCTGGAGCCCGCCCCCTGCCACCTGCCGGGACTCTCCCTAGGCCTCCCGGGACCTCCGGGAGTTCTTACGTGCGTTGAGGCCCTTCTCCCAGATTACTTCCCACCTCCAGGATTGTATAGAGCCTCCTTTGATAAAAGGCCCCCATCTCAGAGCTCCATTCACAAGGTTTCCCCCGGAACTGCACACAGCCCCTTTTAAACTGGGCCCCCCCATCCCATAAGAGCCTCTCTCCTCACTCAGCAAGCCTCCCCTCACTCGGAAATCCTGCTCTTCACGCGGGAGTCCTCTAGTCCTCTGGAACGCGCACCGTCTCCCCCCACCGCCCGGGGGCCCTTACCTGCTCCCGAGGGTCCCGCTTCCATCCCATATACCCGTGCGGAGATCAGGCGGCCTGGAGACTGTGGAGTCCAGTGTGAGGGGCCTAGGTACCCCGCACTCTAGCTGCTAGGGCTCCCGGGCCGGGCTCGGCTCCCGCCCCAAGCCCGGCCGCTCGCGCCGCCACCCCCGCAGCCTCCGTTGCCGCCGCCGCCGCGGAGCCTGCAGCAGCTCCCCCTGCGAGCACCCGGCCAGCTGCCACTGCGCAGGCGCGACCGCCAGGCCCAGGGGGCGGACGGGAACGAGTCAAGCGGGGCGCTCCGACGGCAACAAAGGCCAATGGAGAGGGGCGGGGGCACCGGGGACCTGATGCAGCGGCCCCTGGTGGTCACCCGTCAGCGTGCAGCCCAGCGGGAGGGCTTCGGTAGAAGCGCAGCGGAACCGCGCAGTGGCGTAAGTGGGGCGGGGCAGGGAGTACACCCACCAGCAGCAGCCTCCGGCCGTGTATCTTTTCACCAAATAGGTCCCTTCGAGCATACACATAGCCTCCCCGCTTCTCACGGAGCCCCGAGCACATTATGGAACCCCACCTCATTGTCAGGTCCCCCTCAACACTCCGAGTACTCCATTACCCAGGAGCCCTGCCTCCCACCTTTCCTTCCAATCTCTCTCATCCTTCACGCTTTGGCTGCACGGCGACTGCCTCCGCAAAGCCTTTCTCCGTCCCTAGTCACTGAATTCTCTGACACCACCCTCTTTTCCAGGCCGCATGCTGGGCGCTGAGACCACAGATATGAAAGAGACCCTGCCTACCCTGGAAGATGTCACACTCAACTTAAGTGCGGCTACAGACCTCTATGTGTGGGACCTGGGAAGCACCTGTCTCCACTTTCTCATCTACTGCTCATGCCTGAACTCAGTCAACGTGCTTCTGTCCTCACCACGTCACTTAAGACTTGTGTAGAAATTCAAAGGATAATTTTCAATTCTTATTTCTCTGGTACTGTGATTCTCCTTCCCTTTTGAGCCTTCTATTTGGCTTCAGCATTTTCTGAGATCTGCTTAAGTCCTTTTCAGTCTTCTTCAAGGGCCCCCTTTTGCTTTTGCCCTGTTAACAGGGTTCACCATGATTTCAAACCCAGCTCTCTCCTAATTCAACTCTCTGCTTTCCCCTCGAAGGTTTCATCCATTCATATGGCTCAACTATCTTTCCAAATCTCTATTTCCAGATAAGCCTCGGACTCATATTTTTCAGTGTCTGCTGGACAGCTCCACCTGGATAGCCTACCAGCACTTTCAATTTAAAGAGACCAAAACCAAACTCTCTATCTTTACCCCACAAGTGTGCTTGTCCTATGCCTTCTATCTCTGCAAATGGCATCTTCATCCCAGATATGAGGTTTCTCTCTCTCTCTCTCTCTCTCTTGCTTCTTCCCCCCCGCCCCCGTTCAGCTGTGCACCAAGTCCTGACATGTTTACCTCCTTAACTACTCATATGATCCCCCTGCTATTCTGATGACTCCTTGTGGTAGTGCAGACCCTTATTATACCTTGCCCAAAGTATACCACTTCCTTGCTAGCCTCACAGTTTCCGGGGAGCTTCCTCCTATTTGGTCTGCTGTAGTTGATAGGTGGTAATAGACCCAGCTCAAACATCACTTTCCCTTATATTCATTCATATGTATTCATCCATATGTATTTCTTGATGCCTACTTTACACTAGATGCTGTGCAGAAGGCTAGGAACTTAAGAGAAAGACCATATCCAGTCCCTGACCACAGAGAAATTAATTTCTCACCCTCATCACAGTCTGCCTTCCTTCTCTCTAGCAAAGGTTCTCAAGCAGCAAGCATCAGACTAACCTGGAGATCTTGTTAAAGCACTGATTGTGGCCCTGGCCAGGTAGGCCAGTTAGGTTAAGGTGTCATTCCAATACACCAGGGTTGAGGGTTTGATCACTGGTCAGTGCACAGGGCCTGTACAGGATTCGATCGGTAAATGTGTGGATGGGTGGAATGACAAGTCAATTCTCTCTCTCTCTCTCTCTCTCTCTCTCTCTCTCTCTCACACACACACACACACACACACACACAAGAAAACCACTGATTGCTGACCCCCACCTCCAGAAGTTTGTGATTCAGTAGGTCTTGGGTGAGATCCAAGAATGTGCATTTCTTTTTTTTTTTTTTAAGATTTTATTTATTTATTTTTACAGAGAGAGGAAGGGAGGGAGAAAGAAAGGGGGAGAAACATCAATGTGCGAGAGATACACCAATTGGTTGCCTCTTATGCACCCCCAAATGGAGACCTGGCCCACAACCCAAGCATGTGCCCTGACTGGGAATCTAACTGTCAACCCTTCAGTCCACAGGCCAGCACTCAATCCACTGAGCCACACCAGCCAGGGCAAATGTGCATTTCTAATAAGATTCCAGATGAGGTTGATGCTGCTGATCTGGGGACCACACTTTGAGAACTACTACTCCAGAATATAAAGTTAAGAGCAAAGAGTTCAGAGCCAGACTGTTTTGATTTTAGTCCTGGTGCTGTCATTTACTAGCTGTGTAACACTAGGCAAATTAATTAACTTCTCTGTGTCTCAATTTCCTTCTCCCCCATTGTAGGGGGTGAAAAATAGTACCCACCTTGTTGGGCTGTTGTCAATACATGTAAAGACCTTAGAATAGTGCCTACAAGAATGCAGGCAAAGCATTAGCTGTTATCATAATTATCTGCCTCTTGCACTATACTCTAAGTTTTTTTAAGAATAGGGCCCACCTTCACTGGTGTGGCTGAGTTGGTTAGACATTGTCCTGCACAGTGAAAAGCGAAAGGTTGCTGCAGGGCACATGCTTGGGCTGTGGGTTCAGTCCCTGGTCTCAGGCAGGGCATGCAATAGGCAGCCAATCAATGTTTGTTTCTCACATTGATGTTTCTCACCCACTCTATCTTCCTCCCTTCCCCTCTCTCAAAAAAAGTACAAAAATAAAATCTTTAAAAAAGAAAGAATAGGGCCCATTTCAGATGCATTTCTCTCCCCTTTTAGTGCCTGCCACAAAGCTGTGCCTAGAATGATCAGTAAATCTGGGTTGATCTGAATCAAACAGATGGTATCAAAATATCCTCAAAAATAGAAAGACTGGGCTCAGTTGGCTGGGCATCGTTCTGCAAAGAAAAGGTCTTAAGTTCAATTCCTGGTCAGGGCACATGGCTGGGTTGTGGGTTCCATTGTGGTAGGTGTGCATTTGAGAGGCAACAGATGGATGTTTTTCTCTCTCACATGAATGTTTCTCTCCCTCTCTTTCTCCCTTCCTTACCCTCTCTAAAAATAAAATTAAAAAAATTTTTTAATGGCAATTTTCCTGTTAGGTACCAGTGGAGGATTGTAAGGAGTGTGCATGCAAAGTTTCCCAACAGCTTTATTGCAAAGATGATCAATGTGCCTAAAACCCAGAGTACTTCCTGTGAGAAGTGTGGAAAGCATCAGCCTAACAAACTGACCCAGTCAGTATAAGAAGGACAAGGACTCTCCATATGTCCAGTGATCCAGTTCTAAGCTTTGGGATTCTTTTGTTCTTTTATTTTTTGAGAGGAAAATGGTGAAGCCGTAGAAAAATTGCCTGTATGAGTGTATACAATAAATGTAGCCTTGGCTGGTGTGGCTTAGTGGGTTGCATGCTTTGACTCCCAGTCAGGCAGGGCACATGCCTGGGTTGCAGGCCAGGTCCCCAGTTGTGGGCGTGAAAGAGACAACTGATTGATGTTTCTCTCCCTCTTTTTCTCTCTCCCCACCCCTCTCTCTAAAAAATAAATAAATAAAATCTTTAAAAAAAATAGACGTACAAAAAAAAGAGAGAAAATATTCTTACTCATTTAAAAAAAAGAAAACAGCAAGACCTTTCTACCACGGTGTAACTAAGCTGGAGGCTCAGGATTCCATAAGAATTTGAATCCCTTGTTCTAAATACCAAGCCTCACACTTAAGTTTGTGGAACGGTGATTGACACTATTCTGACTCATCTTCCAAGTGGCTAGCAGAGGCAAGCCTGCCCTGGCTTCTCAATGTCTTTCTGCAGAATGTCTCCATCATCAGAGATTTCTCTCTCAGCTAGGCAAGATGGTAGAATATAAGGAAAATCCAGATAGCATTTTGCTTTTTTATGCTGACAAACTTCTTCCAGTAACTCTTTTTTTTTTTTTTTAAATCCTCACCTGAGGATATATTTACTGATTTTAGAGAGGGAAGGAGAGAAAACATCAGTGTGAGAGAGAAACATTAATACATTGCCTCCCCTACACACCCTGACCAGGGATGAAACCACACCTAGGTAGTGCATTTTGCCATGTGTAATGCACACTATTTTGCCCAATTCTTTTAGGGAAAAATAAGGATTCACATTATACATGGGTAAAATGAGTGCATACCTGGGTATAATAATCCCATGCATAGTACGCACAAAAAATGAATGCGCATTATACACAGCAAAATATGGTATGTGCCCTGACTGGAGATAGACCTGCAACCTTTTGTGCATGCGATGGCACTCCAACCAACTGAACTACCCAGCCAGGGCCTTCAGTAACTCTTGATGTACCTTCTCAGAAAGCTATGTGCTCCTTGTGTTTCCAGTTCAGTCCTTGCACCTCACACCCAGGACCTCTGCTGTGCGGGCCAGAGCCCAGGTCCTCCTTCCTTTACACCTTCTCCACATCTACAGCTTCCTGGCCCCAAAGCAAGAAGGACCTGAAAAAAAGCATTGCGTTTCCATCTATATTTTCCTTGCCTTAATATTTAAAAAACAGTCTAGAAACAATAAAATCATGGTAACATAAAAGACATAAAACAAATCATATATGCCAACAATCAGGAAATGAATCACCAACAGCTCTTGCATGCACAGCTTCTTTTTATCTATAATTAAATGAATTTCTTATATACCATATTTTGCTGTGCATAATGTGCACCCACGCTTTGGGCCCAAACTTTCAAGAAAAAAACTTATTTTAATTTTTAAACTTTATTTATTTATTTATTTATATTGAGAAACAAAACTGATTATTATATTCCAGGGTATTATTTTGCATACAGATACTATTATTGCTTTATAGAGTTACACTTTTAACACATAAGCATAAATAAAAGAATTAAAAACATTTTCATAGATACAGAATTAGTACTACTCATGTATAATGTGCATACTTACTTTTCCCTTAAAAATGTGCACATTATACATGGCAAAATATGGTATTACAGAAGATAACTTAAAAAATCAGAAATCATGAATAGGGCAAAGCAGGAGAAAGGGGACATCTGTAATAATGTCAACAATAAAAAATAAAAATAAAAAAGAAATCAAGAACAATGAAATTAATAAATATCAGTTGGTATTTGAAAAGATTTATGAAATTGGTAGACTCTTTAAATTACTTTTTTAAAAATTGAAGTATGCCTTGGCTGGTATGGCTCAGTGGATTGAGTGCCAGCCTGCAAAGCAAGGGTCACTGGTTCGATTCCCAGTTAAGGCACATGCCTGGGTTGAAGCCAAGTCCTCAGTAGGGGGCATGCCAGAGGCAACCACACATTAACGTTTCTCTCCCTCTCTTTCTCCCCCCTTCTCCTCCAAAAATAAATAAATAAAATCTTTTAAAAAATAAAAATAAAAATTGAGGTATAATTGACATAATAAACTGCACATACATAAAAGTGTACAATATAATAAATTCTAATACAGGTGTCAACTTGTGAAATATCATCACAAGACAGTGAATGTATCTATCTCACAATTTTCAAACTCATTATAGAGATTTAATAAATATAAGGGAATTTTTATATAAATACAAAAATTTAAAGCCCTGTATAAAATTTTAAATTGCCACATAACTGGAGAGCACTGTACTAAGTGAAATAAACCAGGTAGTGAAAGAAAAATACCATATGATCTCACTTATAAGTGGAACCTAATCAGCAAAACAGACAAGCAAGCAAAATATAACCAGAGACATTGAAATTAAGAACAAACTGACAGTAACCAGAGGGGAGGTGGGAGGGGATAATGGTGAAGGGTTAAAACCCATTTGGGAAGGGTTTTAAGGAACATCTATAAAGGACACATAGACAAAACCAAAGGGTGATAGGATTGAGGGTGGGAGGTGGGGATGTCTGGGTGGAGGTAGTAAGTAGGGGAAAAATGGAGACAACTATACTTGAACAACAATAAATTTTTTTTAAATACTGACTTCTGGCCAAGAAGGAGATGTGTGTAGATATGCTTTGCTTCCTCACACAAACAAAAGAAGGACAGCAACCTATTTAAAAACAAAAAATAACCAGGACTGCCAGAAAAATCAAACTGCATGGAAGTCCTACAACCAAGAAGTTAAAGAAGAAACATTAATCCAGACTTGTAGGAGGGGCAGAGATGGGCAGCAGGGGTGGGGGATGGGGGGTGGCAAGGCAATGGTTGGCAGAGTGCCAGTCCCATATTCATGTGTGGATAAACCAGGAGGAACAACTGGGGAGTGGGACAGATGGCACAACCCAGGTTTCCAGCACAGGGAAATAAAGTCTCAAAACATCTGGCTATAAAAATCTGTGCAGGTTGTGGCAGTACAGAAACTCCCAGTCTCACAAGAGCGTCCACAGGAGGGACCCCATAGGGCAATCAGCACCAGAAGGGCTTAATTTGCTTGTGGATAGCAGGAAAAGTTACTGAAAGTGGGGCAAGAACCAAGCAAGTGGCATTGTTCCCTCTCAGACCCCTCCCCCACATACATCATCACAATGCAGCGAAGTGGGTTGCCCCTAACCCTGACAAATACCTAAGACTCTATCCCTTACAAAGTAACAGGTGCACCAAGACAAAGAAATATGGCCCTAATAAAAGAGCAGATCAAAACTCCAGAAAAAGAACTAAGTGATGAGGAGATAGTCAACCTATGAAATGCAGAGTTCAAAACACTGGTGATCAGGATGCTCACAGAAATGATTGAGTACAGACACAAAATAAAGGAAGAGGTGAAGGCTATACAAAGTGAAATAAAGAAAAATATGCAGGGAACCAATAGTGAAGGGAAAGAAACTGGGACTGAAATCAATGGTTTGGAACAGAAGGAAGAAATAAACATTCAACTGGAACAGAATGATGAAATAAGAATTCATAAAAATGAGGAAAGGCTTAGGAACCTCTGGGACAACTTTAAACATTCCAATACCTGCATCGTAGGGGTGCCAGAAGGAGAAGAGAAAGAGCAATAAATTGAAAAAATAATGAAGGAAAACTTCCCCAGCCTGGCAAAGGAACTAGACATGCAAGTCCATGAAGTTCAGAAAGTCCCAAAGAAGTTGGACCCAAGGAAGAACTCACCAAGACACATCATAACTAAATTACCCAAGATTAAAGATAAGGATAGAAGCTTAAAAGCAGCAAGAGAAAAGGAGAGTTATTTACAAAGGAGTTCCCATAAGACTGTCAGCTGATTTCTCAAAAGAAACCTTACAGGCAAGAAGGGGCTGGAAAAAAGTATTCAAAGTCAGGAAAGCAAGGACTTCCATCCAAGATTATTCTATCTGGAATAGCTATCATTTAGAATGAAAGGGCAGATAAAATGCTTCCCAGGTAGGGAAAAGTTAAAGAAGTTCATCATCACCAAGCCCTTATTATATGAATGTTAAAGGTACTTATCTAAGAAGAAGAAGATTAAAACTATGAACAGTAAAATGACAACAAACACAACTATCAACAACTGGACTTAAAAACAAACTAAACAGACAAATAGAACAGGAACAGAATCACAGAATGGAGATCACATGGAGGATTATCAGCAGGGAGGAGGTGGGGGGACAATAGTGGGCAAGGTACAGGAAATAAGAAGCATAATTGGTAAGTACAAAATGCACAGGGGGAGGTTAAGAATAATGTAGGAAATAGAGAAGCCAAAGAACTCGTATGTGTGACCCATGGACATGAAGTTAAGAGGGGGGAATGCTGGAGGGGGGGTGCAGGACAGAGGGGGATAAAGGGAGAAAAAAATGGGACAACTGTTATAGCATAACCAATAAAATATACTTAAAAATAAAAAAATGCAAAACAGAGATTGAGCAGCAATTAAAGAGAACACTAAGAAAGTTATCGAAAATGACCAAAGAATACCTGACCTAGGAGATTCACTGTTTAGTATTTCTAACCATTCTTGAAAGAGATAGTTCTGCTCTATATTATATGAATGGTTTTAGAGTATGGGAAAGGACCTGGCTGAGTACCTCAGTTGGTTAGAGCATCATCCTGCATAGGCCAAAGTTGCAGGTTTGATCCCTGTTCAGGACACATACAAGACTCAACCAACAAGCCCTGCTTGGTATGGCTCAGTTGATTGGAGGGCTGTCTGGTATCCAAAGAATTGTGGGGGTTGATCCCCAGTTGGGGCACCTGTTATAAGCAACCAATTGATGTTTCTCTCTCACATTGATGTTTTTCTCTCCTTTCCTTCTCTCTCTGGAAACAATGACGGCATGTCCTCAGGTAAGGATTTAAAAGAAGAATAAACTAATCAATACATAAATATATGGAACAACAAATCAATGTTTCTTTCTCTCTCTCTCTCAAAAAAATAATAAATAGAATATGAGTTAAGGAGAATTTTTACAATTTGTTTATAATAGCAGATAAAGAGCCTCATCTTTTATTAGATGATGGTATTACAAAAAGTGATCTCAGGAATATGGATGCAAATATCACAAGTCCAACACTAGCATACAGAATTCTATAGCAGAGTAATTAAATATGATAATAATAATAGCTAGCAGTAAGTGTTTACTTAACATTAAGTGCCAGGCACTGCTCTAAAACTTTACATATGTTAACTCAAATAATCCTCACAAAAATCTTGGAGCATCATTGAACAATAGGTGAGCTTCAGCTAAGAAGCAATAGGTAAAAAACCAGAACAGGCAGGTATTGTTATTAAAAAATCTATAGCATTCACTGATGGTACCAGTAATAACCAATTATAAACTATAATAATAAAATATCCAATTAAAAATACTTAGAAATAAACTTTAAGAGTTATTTGTAATCTATGAGAAAATCTATAAGAATCAATAAGACATTAAAAAAGCCTGAATTAAGTAATGAGGGAGGCCAAGTTCCTACTCAGAAAAAGCAAATAATGTAATAATGTCTGTGGAACCCTTGATGCTCCAGCCCCGAGTTAATAAGACTAACATCTGCTATCCTCGCCCATCTCATAGGATATGCTCAAGAAATACAAAGAGGCAAGGATGGATTTGACTCAGTCTCTGCCCCTAAGAAGAGATAAATATATAGATCAGTTCTATCCAACAGAAATATCATGTGGGATACATATATAATTTTAGATTTTCTGGTAGCCACATTGTAAAAAGTAAAAAGGAAACAGGAATTTTAATAATTTTAATAATATATTATACTTAACTCCAATATATTATCATTTCAACATGTCATCAGTTTACAAATTATTAATATTTTACATTCTTTTTATATAGCCTTTGAAATCTGATGTGTATTTTACACTCATTGTACATCTCAATTCAAACTAGCCACATTTCAAGTGGCTACTGTACCAGACAGCGCACATGTTGCTTTCAATGTAATTTTGAGTATAATGACAGAGGCAAGCATGGGTACCATGGGAACTAAAAGGAGGTATGTCTAACCCAGTCTGGAGTAATCACAGTAGGTTCCTAGAAGAGATGCCTGCTTAAACAGACCTGGAAGGATAAACAGGAACTAGCTAAGACAAAGACTGGGACTTTCTAAGCAGCATTAGCAGAAAGCATGAAGTAATAGCATATGTATGCCAGGAACTATCAGTAGTGATATTCTATCATAAAGAAGGAAGCAAGAAACAGTGAGAAGATGCTAGAGAAGTATACCATGCCCAAATCTGCTCATTCTCTCCCCAGCCCAAACCAGGAAAGGGTCAGCAGGGGGAGGGACAAGAGGAGCTGTCCCTGGTTCTGACAAACAAGGCAGGCTCACAGTGTAGTTCCACCCAGGCTGGAACTGAGCTGCCTCAGATCAAACCTATTTTCCAGGGTCTTCTGCAACATATATGAAGCACCCAAAACCCTAAGCCTGGCCTGGCAGAACAGGAGAGGACTTTTGACAGGCTGATACTGAGTGGTTTAAAGAATCTTAGAAATACGCAAGTCTAAGAGAGAACCCAAAGAGACTGAAATTTAGAGTCAGGTATGGCCAAGAAAGGCATCATCTTTGAAATAAAAGTAGATGTAGATCTACTATAGCAAGTTAACTCCAAAGATAGTAGTTAACTTGTAGAGTCCTTTCCTGACCATTTAGAAAGTGTAAACTAACAACTCAACTGTCAACCCAGAATTAGTTCCTATTATCTTCCCCCAACTCCATTAATCCATAATGGGGCTCAATGAAAAAACTATTTACATAAACATGGACTCAGCATAACAATAGGTCAAGGATAAACAATAGTCTTCACGAGTAAGGCTATATAATTATCCTTATTCTTGAGTAAGTCAATACAGAACAATAATTCTATATTAATTTTTTAAAATTATATTATATATCAATAATAAAGATATTGTGATGAAACTGTACATTGGCATTTTATACCAATATGTTCCTTTGGAAAACAATTTGGCAATATTTATGAACAGCCATAATGCTGTGTTTCTGCTCTTTGACTTACAATTCCACCCAGTTACACACTGAAGCACTTGAACTCAGAAAAACCTGGGTCATATCTCAGCTCTACCACATGTGGACATGTAACCTTGAGCAAGCCATATTCCCATTATGAACTGTAATTTCATCACCTATGAAAACCTCAGAGTTGTGAGAAGATAAAATTATTAGTGACTGGCAAAAGCCAAGCACAGCACTTAGGATTTATAGGTGCTGAATACATGCTAATTCCTATGGTCCTTTGATAATGCTGCTGAAACAGGTCCTCCTTTTAATTCTACATCATTCCAATCATTCTCATGGTTTTACTTTCCTTTAATAGTAAATAAAAATAGAAAATGAAGAGAAGAGAAAATCAGTCACACCCTTTAAAATACTTATATCCCTATCTGCTTCTAACTTGGGCTCCAGCAGCACCTCCTCATAGGTTTCTGGCTTGAGCAAGTAGGAGGTTGGTGGTACCATATCCTGAGACTGTAAACACTGGAGGAGGAGCAGGTTTGGCAATGAAGATAATGAGTGTGGTTTTTGACATATTGAGCTTGGAGAGCCTAAAAGATATCCTAGCACAGTTGTCTCGTACATGGTTGAATATATGATGTGGAACCCAGAAAAGACATTTCACTTAAAGATCCATATTTCAGAGTTAAAAGCATACAGATAATAGCTGAAGCCATGGGCATCAATGAGAATTCTCAAAGAGGGTGTGTTGCATGAAGACAGACTAGAGCAAAGTCAAAACCCTAAAAAACACCACTTAACTCATGCCCTCATATCAAAATGGTAATAAAACCCTGTGTATTCTTCCTCCTGATATATTTTAATAGTCTCTACTTTTCTATATCCCTACTGCTGTTATCCCAGTCTGGGCTACCACTAAGTCTTGCTTAGATAAGTGCAACCGTCTCCTAACTCCTTACCTCTAGTCCTGCACCCTCAGGTCCATTCTCTAATTGCATCCAGGGTGATCATTCCAAAATACAAATAAATATATGTTTATTCACTCAACCAACATTTACTAAATGCCTACCAGTGAGTGAACAAAGGAGACACATATATTCCTTACACTCACAAAGATCACAGTGACAGACAATAAACAAGTAAAAATATATATTTCAAGATAAGTGCTTTGAAAAAAAAAAAAAGAACAGGTTGCTGTAAGACAGAAAAAAAAAGAATAATTGGAGATGGTGGCTATATTCACAGTCAAAAAGATGAAGGTAAAATCCGAGCAGGCGAGTGTGATAGTAACAGTCTTCAGCACAAGGGTCGTTTCGTCGCTGGGAAGGGATGGCCCTCTGCAGTGATGATGGTGGTTAGCAAGATGAACAAAGATGTGCGAGTGAGAGCAGCAATTAACCAACAGTTAACAGAAACTGCAGAAAGAGAATGCCTCTAAGAGTTGCTGAGAGCTAAATCAATTGCATGTGGCTGCAAGGATCAGTAGAAGGCACATTGTAAAGAGGTAATTAAAGAGAAAGGGTTAGAACAGTTACTGTGGATGACTCGGTGGCTGAAATCACACCGAAAGGCAGAGTGCTGGTACCTGACAGTGTAAAGAAGAAGCTTCTACAAAGGATAAGAACGTTTCTTGCTCAGCATGCCAGCCTTTAAGAGTGAATTAGATTGTGTTTTATGATTTCATTTCTGAAAGTACAACTTGCCATAAATTGGAAATCGATTTCCCAATAGAATCCTTTTTTGTATGATGGTATATAGTTTTCAGTAATAATGTACACATTGTACTGTTTTCCCCCTAAATGTTATTTTAATAAATATCTCATGAGCTAAAAAAAAAAAGGGGGGGAAAGAAAGAAAAATGGAAGTGTTTCTTTAACAGCACAGGACTAAAATACTGATCATCAGCATATGAATGGGGAGGTGGGGTGATCAGACTTAAAGTGTTCCAAAGGTCCTTGTATTGTTTGAGACAAGAATAAAGGAATTGATTCATTTAGACTTTGGTAAGCAAACATGATAAAACTCCAAAAAAGCTATTAAAGAACAGAAATAGAATAAAAAACAGAAATAGAACTTTCAAACCTTTGGCCAAATACCTCTAGAATGATTTAGAAAGTTGAGTCAGTAGTTCAAAATCTCCACATAAAAGAAAAATATATTGAGTGGTTTTACAGGTGAGTTCTGCCAAACATTCAAGGAATAACAGATCATTTCAATCTTATACGACTTTTTTCAGAGAAGAGAAAGTGGAGTACTACCCAAGTCAGTATAATTTTAATACCAAAACCAAAGGACTGTACAAAAAAGGAATATTACAGACTAGTCTCACTCATATGCAAGGATGTAAAAATCCTAAACAAAATAATAGGAAACCAGATCTAGTGATGTATTAAAAAATGAATGTATATCTCGCGACCAAATTGTACTTACCCCAATAATGCAAAGTGGTTTAACATTAGAAAGTCTAAAAGTGTCAGATTAAAGAGAAAAACAATATGAAATCTATTCATGATTTTATTTTTTTAATTTTATGTTTTAATTTTTTTATTCTGGAGAGAAAGGAAGGGAATTTTACAGACTACTCTCACTCATATGCAAAGATGTAAAAATCCTACACAAAATAATAGGAAAACAGAAGGAATGGGAGGGGGAGAGAGAGAGAGAGAGAGAGACATCAACATGAGAAACACCAAATGGTTACCTCCCATAAGGGTCCTGACTGGGGACTGAATCCACAAGCCAGGTATGTGCCCAGACGGGCAATCGAACCCATGACCTTTTAGCTTACAGGACAATGTTCCAACCAACCAAGCCACCCTGGCCAGGGCCTGTTCCTGATTTAAAAAAAAAAAACAAAAAAAAAAAACCTCTTAGCAAATTAAGAAAAAGAGAGTTTCTTAAGCTGTTAAAGGGTTACCAAAAGAATCCAACGAAACACATACTAAGCATAAAAAAGAAAAGAGCATGAACTCAACTAGATTAAAATTAAGAATTTAAATTCATCAAAAGAAAGAAAAAATTCATCTAAAGACATTACAAAGAAAGTGAAGACAAGGCAAAAACCAGTGTTTACAATACATATACATCAAATTATAAGTATCCAATATTTATTAATAATATTTACAAATAAGTTAAAATAGATTATTATATATTTTTTAAAAGGCAAAAGTCATGTATGGCAGTTTTACAAAAGAGGAAATATGAAGACCAAAAAACCATGTAAAAAAGTTCAGTCTAAGCCCTAGCCAGGTAGCTTATTTGGTTAGAGTGTTGAACCAATACACCAAGATTGTGGGTTCCATCTCTGGTCAGGGCACATACAAGAATCAAGTAACAAATCCATAAATAAGCGGAACAACAAATCGATGTTGTTGTTCCTGTTTAATTCTCTTCCTCTAAAAACATCAATAAATTTTTGAAAGTTCAATCTCATTGTTTATTAGGAAGATACAAAGTAAGATCACAACAAGACATCAAATTCATCCACTAAACTGGGTAAAAATTAAGAATGTGGAATAAAGAGAACTCTTAAGAATCTCATACTCTGTTGACAGAGGTAGCTGGACACCTAGAGTAAAGAGAACTCTTAGAGGCTGAAAGTGTAAATTGGTACAACCAACACACTATTTTGTAAAACTGAAAATGTGCAAACCCTACAACTCAGCAATTTTGGTCTAGAGAAACTTCTGCTTTTGCCAAGAGATGTGCATAAGACTGTTCTTAGCGGGACTGTTTGTAATAGGAAAATATTGAAAATGACACTAATTCCATCCATAATAGAATTGTGATATATATAAAAATAAATCTCAGAAACATGCTATTGAGTGACAAAACAAGTTGCAGAAGAATGGCACCTAATTTAGTCTTACTGTGCCTCAGTTTTCTCACCTTAAATCAAGAAAAACAATACCCACCTCTATACAGCTGTTGGGAGAATTCAATTACAGATCAAGTGCTTACAACAATGCCTCAATTTAGTGTGTAAACATTCACTAACTGCCTATTTTCTGCGCAGTACTCCTTACCTCAATTATACTTAACATCTCCCAGACTAAGGCTGTGTTTTATCCCATCCAGAGAATAAACTTTCAATCTTCTACCAGGTTGGATACAGCAGAGATGGGCAATCACCTATAATTACCATGAAGTTAAAGAGCATCTGGGAGCCTAACAGATTTTTATCATTCTTTCAACCTAGTTTCCTGTTTTCAGCCCCACCTTTATCATATCCAGAGGTTCTTGGTGTCTCCAGTTCCTAACCTGTGTGTGTCTGTGTCTGTTTTTGTCTGTGAGAAAGAGCTTGAGTGAGAATGGTTTGCAGGGAAAATTGGCTTGCCTTACCTTTTCTCCCATGCCACTTTAGGGCTTGGTTTTCTGGGATATGTAAAGTACCACTGGTCCATAAAATTTTTAACCTCCAAAAATTCATTCCTGTTTTCTTTAGTCGAAAGACTTTGCTCTATGTCCTTATGAGTTTGCACTTAAAAAATAATTTCTTACTGTTTTTGTGGGGTTAGTGTTGGTAAGAGGGGGTGAGCAATTCACCAGGTCTTGCTCTTAACTGTGAGGCAGTAGAATAGTGTTAAGAACACATCCCTGGGCTGCCTTGGCTCTACCACTTTCAAGTTGTAGAACCTCTGTTAAACTCCTCGAGCTCTCACCTTCTTCATTTCAGCATTTAATTGAGGAAATTCCCCAACATGGAAGCCAGGGAACAAAACAAACAGTAAACACAACTCAGAGGAAATAGAGACCATGCAAAGAGAACACAAGAAAACTTCCTCCACAAAACTCTATATTTTATAGTCTTAGAAAAATAAAAGAAGATAATGCATCCGTTAAACAACAGGAAAAATTTAAACTAGATGAAAATACTGAAATAGCAAAAATGTTAAATTCATACATGGAAGATACAGTTGAGAAAATTACCCTAGAAAGCACAACAACAACAACAACAAAAAAAACAGAGTTGAAAAAATAGAAGGGAGGACTGCTGGCCAAGATGGAGGTGTAGGTGGATATACTATGCCTCCTCGCACAACCAAAATTAAGGACAACAAAGATTTAGAAACAAGAAAACAACCGGAACTGATAGAAAATTGAACTGTACGGAAGTCCGACAACCATTCATCCAGACGGGTAAGAGAGGCCGAGTCGCAGCAGGAAAAAGTGGAGGTTGGTGGACCCGGCCATGCAGGTGGTGGCTAGCGGACCCCGGGCATGGGGTGGCAACTGGCACACCCAGTGAGGCTGTGCAAGGTAGCTGGATGACCAGGTGGTCCCACATTTGCTCACAGACAATCCAGGCAAAAATGGGGAGTGAGACAGACCTCACAACCCAGGGCCCCAGGGCCAGGAAATAAAACCTAAAAACACCGATTGAAAGCACTTGCGGGGGTTGAAGTGCCAGGAGAGACTCCCAGTCTCACCTTAGAGTTGGTTGAAGAGACCCACAGGGTCCTAGAACATACACAAGCCCACCCACATGGAAATCAGTACCAGAAGAGCCCAATTTGCTTGTGGAAAGTGGAGAAAGGGACTGGAATCCGAGAGAGAGCAGAGCAAGTGCCATTGTTCCCTATTAGACCCTGCCCCCACATACATCGTCACAACCCAGCGACTGGGCTGCCCTGTCCTGGGGAACACCTAAGGCTCCGCCCCTCACTACATAACAGCTGGAACCAAACACATAAACAAAAAAAAAAAGAAAAAAGAAAGAAAAGAAAGAAAGAAACAAAACCAAAAATAGCTTAAACAGGAGAACAGGTCAAAGCCCCAGAGCCAATTCATCTAAGCGACCAAGAGATAGCCAACCTATCAGATGCTCAGTTCAAAGCACTGGTTATCAGGATTCTCACAGAATTGGTTGATTTTGGTTGCAAATTAGATGAACAAATGAAGGCTACAATAAGAGAAATGAAGGAAAACGCACAGGGAACCAATAGAGATGGGAGGAAAACTGGGACTCAAATCAATGGAGTGGACTAGAAGGAAGAAAGAAAGAAACAGACAGAAAAGAATGAAGAAACAAGGATTCAAAAAAATGAGGAGAGGCTTAGGAACCTCCAGGACATCTTTAAACGTCCCAACATTCAAATTATAGGGGTACCAGAAGGGGAAGAGGAAGAGCAACAAGTGGAAAATTTATTTGAACAAATAATAAAGGAGAACTTCCCCAATCTGGCAAAGGAAATAGACTTCCAGGAAGTCCAGGAAGCTTAGAGAGTCCCAAAGAAGTTGGACCCAAGGAGGAACACACCAAGGCACATCATAATTACATTAGCCAAGATTAAAAATGAGGAGAGAATGCTAGAAGCAGCAAGGGATAAGGGGACAGTCACCTACAAAGGAGTTCCCATCAGACTGTCAGCTGATTTCTCCAAAGAGACCTTACAAGCAAGAAGGGGCTGGAAAGAAGTATTCCAAGTCATGAAAGTCAAGGACCTACACCCAAGATTGCTCTGTCCAGCGAAGCTGTCATTTAGAATGGAAGGGAAAATAAAGTGCTTCTCAGATAAGGTCAAGTGAAAGGAGTTCATCATCACCAAGCCCTTATTATATGCAATGTTAAAGGGACTTACCTAAGAAAAAGAAGATAAAAAATAGGACAGTAAAAAGACAGTAAACTCACAGATGTTAACAACCACACCTAAAACAAAAGCAAACTAAGCAAACCACTAGACCAGGAGCAGGAACACAGAAATGGAGATCATATGGAGGGTTAGCAATAGGGGAGTGGGAGGAGGAGAGAGGGGGAAAGGTACAGAGAATAAGTAGCATAGATGGTGGGTAGAAAATAGACAGGGGGAGGGCAAGAATAGTGTGGGAAAAGTAAAAGCTAAAGAACTTATGACACGAGGACGTGAACTAAAGGGGGGAATGTGGGTGGGAGGGGGTGTGATGGGTGGAGGGGAATGATGGGGAGAAATGGGACAACTTTAATAGCATAATCAATAAAATATATTTAAAAAATAGAAGGGAAAATGAAAGAAAATTTAAACAGCCATTCATTAGGTACCACATCTGAACAACAGAAGATCCAATTCAAGACAAAGGAGAAAAAACATGAAGAAATTATCAAAAATCTAATACAAAAAAACTTTCTCAGAACTAAAGGGGTTTAGTTTCCAGAAAGGGATCAACTGCTCAGTAAACTGAGAGAGAAAAGGAAAAAGAAAAAAAAAAAAAAACTCATATAAGAGCCCTTCATGGTAAAATTTCAAATTTTCAGGAAAAAAGAGATCTTAGAATCTTCCAACAGAACAGTTAGCAAACATTTTTGTTACTGATTCGTATGCCAGTTCTACGTGAGGGCAGGGACAATGTCTACCCTCCACAGGGCTACATCCAGTGCCAAACGCAGTGCCTGGAAAAGAGTAGGTGCATAGTACTTGCTGAACCAATATTGTGTAATTTTTTAACATACACAAATCCCTCCATATATTATACATCACAGGTGGCAAACACAAGGGCCAAGTGCCAAATCCTGCCCTCCACCTTGTTTTATCCGGCTGGCACCTTGTTTCTACCCAGTGGCAGCGCCGAGCTCTCAATTAACTGTTAAGGAGTAGTTACATTTATATGGTCCTAAAATTACATCCAGCCCTTTGAAGGCAAAGGTGAGGCTGATATGGCTCCCAGTGAAAATGAGTTTGACACCCATTATACATCCTCAGAAATCCCACATTATTTTTCGTGGGCATTTTAGGGCTGACAAAGTCACTGCGTCAATTTGATTGATGAATCAAAAAATGAACTTTTTTTTTTTTTTCAGTTTTCATTATGCTTTCAAATAAGGTCCTCAAGGTCTGGAGTTGAAAAGCCTCAGATTTGAATCCTGATCTGATTCACAAGCCATATGACCCGAGATCACTCTGACCCCTTCAACAAAAATTGACTGACCACCATCCAGCTTTGAGGCAGGGGTGCTTGCAGGGAAGGGGCACTTTGGCGATAAGTACAAAATACTCCTTCCCTCCTGAGTTCATGACTGAATGGGGAGATGGGCAAGAAACAAATTTACCACAACCTCAAGACGGGTCATTCTCCACCCTCGTGAGCCCATTTTCCCCACAGCTTCAAAATATGGTTTCAAAGTGATCACCGGTTCAACTTTCTTCACTGTGGAGTCCTTCAGGGCTTTTCCTGTGCCCTCAGGATAAGTGGCCATTGAGTTCTGTGAGCGACTCCCTCGGGACTGAGAAATGCACTTCGAGGGCCACCCTCTTGCTGCAGCCACCCCAGGAGGAAGGACTGAGCAAGCATGACCTGGCTCCTCCCTCCATCCCTAATTTCACATCCTCAGGCCCACAGCAAGCTGGCATTCCTGCTTTCTCCAACCGCCTCCCCCTGACCCTCCCATTCAATCAAGGTTTAATTGATATTCAGTAAATTTCACATATTTAAAGAGTGCCATCTGATAAGTTTTGACATAAGTATACCCACACGAACCCAGGACCAGAATCAAGATAATGAACATATCCATCAACTTCAGAAGTTTCCTCCCGTTCCTTTGTTGTCCTGCTTCTTGTCCCTTTGCCTTCCCCCACTACTACCACTGACCTGCTTTCTGTCACCATGGATTAGATTTCATTTTCTGGTATTTTATATAACCAGAGTAAATTCTTTTTTCTTTTTCTTTTTTTTGCACAAGGCTATCCAATTGTTGAAAAGATTGCCCCCATTAAATTGCCTTGGCACTTGTATTGAAAATCAGTTAGCTATATTTGTATGGATCTATTTCTGGATGTTCTGTTCTGTTCCATATATCTATCTGTCTCTATCTTTATGCCCGTATTGCACGTGTTTTTTTTTTTTTAAAGGTTGTATTTATGTATTTTTAGAGAAGGGAAAAAGAGAGAAAGAGAGGGAAAGGAAGCATCAATGTGTGGTTGTCTCTTCCATGCCCCCCACTGGGAACCTGGCCCACAACCCAGGCATGTGCCCTGACTGGGAATCAAACTGGCGACCCTTTGGTTCACAGCCTGTACTCAATCCACGGAGCCACACCAGCTGTTTTTGTTTTTTTTTTTACCCCCTCACCCGAGGACATGCTTATTGATTTGAGAGAGGGGAAAGGGAGGGAGAGAAACATCGATGCATCCACGTGAGAGAAACATTGATTGTTGTGCCCCAAGGGGAGGCCTCTCCTACACATGCAACCAGCTGAGCCACACTGGTCAGGGCTCTAGTTTGTGTGTTTGTTAGCAACACTCAGTTCACTGCAGCTGTACAACCAAGACTTTCTCTTTTTTGTTGGCTTCTGTTTTTCGTTTGCTGCTCTCAGCTGCTATATATTAGAGCCCTTACAATTCCTTGCCACCTGGGCATCCCCAACATGACCATAAAGAAGAGTGAGAAAGGGAGAGAGAGACAGATGGATAAGACTTTAGAGTGAGTCTGCTAGCAAGACAGTCTTATATAACTTAATGTAATCACAAAATCGTATCCCATTACCTTTGACATATTTTATTGGTCAGAAAAACGTCCCTGGTCCTGTCCACACAAGGAGTGGATGCACAGAGGCCTGAACACCAGAAAATGGGGATAATGGTGCCATCTTAGAATCTGTCCTGTACAGGTAGCGTAAGTTCACCAACTACGTTTTTTTTTTAAAGTTGTTTTTGATTATTCTAGGTGATCTTCTGCATTTCCATATAAATTTTAGAACCACCTATAAATTTCTACCTAAAAGGCCTGCTGGGGCTTTGATTGGGATGGCATTAGATCTATAGATTACTTTGGGTATGAATAACACCGTAATGCTAATGAGTCTTCTGATCCGTGATCCTAGTGCATTGCTCCATTTATGTTGGTTTGCTTTCATTTCTATCAGCCATGTTTTCTGGTTTTCAATATACAGATCTTCAGGTCATTTTTCCAATTTATCCCTAAGCATTCTATATTTTTGATGCTATTTAAATGGAATTATTAAGAATTTCAATTTCACTCAAAAGTGCTTCATCAGTAAACTGGAAAAAGTAGGAAACCAAGGTTGTCCTGTGCTTACTGTGACTAAGAAGGCAAGCATGTTACACAAAGAAGACCGTCAGTGCTCCCATTTGTCTTCTAAGTGAGTCCTCTTATCTAAGTCTTAGCAGCAATAAAGGTGACATCTTGCTCTTCGTCCAACTATCTACTATAGATGTCTATTTTTCAGTTGGTTCTGAACTGGTGTAGGGAAGAGGGTATGATTTATTAACCCCCTAAAACCTCAACATCTCCATCTGACTGGTGAAACCTACTCATATTTCAAAACTCATCTCAAGGCTTCCTGCCTTCATGACAATTTCCTGACATTCCCTCCCATGTGTCCCTGCTTGCACTTCCTGTGGTGCATGTGTCAACACTTAGCTGTTCTCCTTTGTCAATATAGCTTTTCCCCTTCCTCCTTCTCCTCTCTCTAAACATGTAAAGGTCTCAAAAGCATAAAGAAGAAACACAAGGTTTTGACTTATCAAATATCAGAACATACTGCCCTGGCTGGGTTGCTTAGTTGGTTAGAGCATTGTCCTACATCTGCCAAGGTTGAAGAATTGATCCCCAGACAGGTCACGTACAAGAATCAACCAATTTGTGAGCTGAGTCCCCAGTTGGGGGCATGAGACAGGCAATGGATTGATGTTTCTCTCACACATCTATGTTTCTCTCCCTCTCTTTCTCCCTCCCTTCCCCTCTCTCTAAAAATAAATAAAATCTTAAAAAACAAGAATCAACCAATCAGTGCATACATAAGTGGAACAACAAATTGATGTTTCTCTGTCTCTCTCTGTGTCATCTGTCTGTCTTTATCTCTTTCTCTTTCTCCTTCCCTTCCTCTCTCTAAAATTAATTTTGTAAAAAAGAAATATCAGAACATACTCTAAGGCCACTTAAATCAATAGGTAAAGGGAAGAATATTGACCATTGGGATAAAACAGGAATCCAAACACAAAACAAACAAATAAAGAAAAACCATCATTTATCTTTGTGGCCCTGATGCCTACAATGTCAGGCAGGCAGTAGGTATTCAGTAAATGCTTGCCAAATGAATTATTATGAGGAAAAAATGGCATGATTTCAGTCTTAAAAACCATATTAGTTCATTAGGTAATTGTAAATGAAATAAAAAATACTAAGATTATAACTATATAAAATGTGTGTACATTGAAAAGTAGTATGTAAAATAAATTGCCATCATGTTTGGTATCTTTTTAAAAAATTTAATCTTTATTGTATTTTTTCCATTACCATTTAGTCCCCTTATTTGGTCTTTGCTAACAAGAATTTTAAAACTCTTCTTCATTATTTCTTATGTATGAATTGGCCCCCCTCACCCACAAACACTGGGTTGGGGATTAATGTCACCTGAGACACTGAGACTCTGAAGACAGTCAAGTAAAGGCAGTTGGAGAAAGCAGGATTAAACATGAGAAAAAACCATGTCCAAATGCCAACCAAGTTCCAGGCCCAGTAACAAGGTCCAGGAAAGAGATCACAGAGACTGGAATTTAGAACAGGGTCACAGGAAGAACAAAGTGCAGGGTGGAGGGGAATTCAAGCATTGCTTTCTTAAATATCTGTGGGAGACTACAGATTTCACTTGTTTAACACACATTAAAGTGCACCTACTTCCTGTCAGACAGCATGTGCTGGTTTTACCGAGATGAAAAAGACAAAGTCCTGATTATAGCTGATAGGCTTAAGTGATTAATGCAAGTGAAAAGCTGTTGTTCCAGGAACTGGAACATGTGGCCTGTGTGAATCCAGGAGGTTGACAAGCAGTTCAACCTTTGGGCCCCAGGAGTCTGCAAGCAATGGTATCTGAGCCATGTGTTCCAGGGAGGGAACGTCTGTGACGCAGATAAAGAATAGTTGAGGAGTAGATAAAGAAATACTACGAAAATTGCAGCTGGACTGCAACTCTTATCTAATTAACCTTTTCCCAAACCCTTACCTACCCTTTTCTTCTCCTTATAAAAAGGTTGGCTTGAGATAAGATGTTAAGATGGTTTTTAGGGTACATAAACCCCTGTCTTCTCAGATTGCCAACATCTGAATAAAGCACCTATAAAGATCCAATCTGTCCTGGCTGGTGTGGCTCAGTGGATTGAGTGGCAGCCTGTAAACCAGAAGGTCACCAGTTTGATTCCCACTCAGGCATGTACCTGGGTTGCGAGCCACGTCCCTCGTTGGGTGTGTGTGAGAGGCAACCAATTGATGTATCTCCCACATCGATGTTTCTCTCCCTCTCTTTCTCCCTCCCTTCCCATCTCTCTAAAAATAAATAAATAACATCTTAAAAAACTAAAACAGATCCAAGGACAGCATGAACACTGACTTCTCCGGTTTCAGTCGTAAGCAGGATAAATACAAAAATACCTAGGCCTGTTACAGTAAAAGTGTTGAAAACAAAGAGAAGATATTAAAATCAGCCAGAAGAAAAAGGATTAGTAAAGGGTTCTATGTTAGTAAAGGGTTCTCAGAGAAACAGAACCAATGGGATATACAGAGAGGGAGAGCTAAAAGGAGATAGGATTGGCCTCACGCAGTTACAAAAAGTCATACAATATGCCATCTGTAAGCAAGAGAGCCAGTTTGAGTCCAAAGTCCTAAGAACCAGGAGGCTGTTAATGTTAAGTCCTGAAGTCTGAAGCCCTGAGAATCAGGAGCTCTGCTGTTTAAAGGATGTTGTAGCTCAAGAAGAGAGAAAATTTGCCCTTTCGTTGCCTTTTTTTTCTATCTGGACCTTCCATGGATTGGTTGATGCCTGCCCACATTGGTGAGGGTAGATCTCTTAACTCAGTCTACTGATTCAAATGCTAATCTCTTCCAGAAACACCTTCAAGACACACCCAGAAATAATATTTTTTCATCGATCTATCCAATCAAGTTGACACAAAATTAACCATCACTTCTTCAAGGGAATTGATAGCTGAATTCCCAACAGAACAATGGAAGCTAAAAGACAATAGAATAACATCTTCACAGTTGAAATAAAAAAAAATTACCTCAAACTACATTAACTATTAAAATTGTCCTTTAAAAATTAAAGGACCCAGCCCTTACTGGTGTAGTAGCTCCATGGATTGAGTGCCAGCCTACAGACTGAAGAGTTGGCAGTTTGGTTCACAGTGAGGGGCACACACCTGGGTTTCGGGACAGGTCTCTGGTTGGGGGCACATGGGAGGCAGCCGATGGGTGTTTCTCTCACACATCCATGTTTCTTTCCCTTCTTTCTCCCTCCTCTCCCCTCTCTCTAAAAATAAATAAATAAAATCTTTTTAAAAGGGACACAATTCAAAAATGGGCAAAGGACTAGAATAGATATTTCTCCCAAGAAGCTATATAATGGCCAAAGAGCATATGAAAAGATGGCCAACATCACTAATCATTAGGAAAATACAAGCCAAAATCACAATGAGATACCACTGCATACCCCTAGGGTAGCTATTATCAAAAAACAGAAATCAACAAGTGTCCCCAATGAGGATATTGAGAAATTGGAACACTCATGCACTGTTGGTGGGAGTGAAAAATGGTGCAGCCACTATGGAAAACAGTATAGTGGTTCCTCAAAAAATTAAACACAGAATTTACCATATGATCCAGCAATTCCACTTCTGGGTTTATAGCCAAAATAATTGAAAGCAGAGTCTCAAAGAGATATGTGTATGTTCATGTTCATTGTAATATTATTCATAATAACTGAGTACTTATTAAAATGTTCTTATCACTAGCTATGTATTGATGGCTTCCAATCTCTCTATGGTCCACATGCATCACTGTCAAGTCATTTGTCACCTTCTTCCTTTCAATAAATCGTGAATCTGCTTCTTCTGTATTCATTGGCTCAGTGGTACTACTATCTACTCAGCTTCCCAAGTCAGAAAGCTGAGAGCCCTCCTAATGAGGCTGCCTCATTCCCCTCACTTTCCATATCCACTTTCACCAAGTTCTGCTTTTTCTCCTTCCATATCCACTTTCACCAAGTTCTGCTTTTTCTCCTTTCTGAATATCTCTTGTGCTTGTTTCTTCTCTCCAACTGCACTGCCACTACTCAAGTTAAGCCTCCTCATCTTTTGCTTGGACTATTGTAATAAACTCTTAACTTCCCTTCAGCAGAACTTCAGCTTCAACCTTGCCATCACATTAGTGCCAGCATAACTAACACAGATCAGACGGTGTGATTCCCCTGTACCCGCGGGATAACCTCTAAACTCCGTAGAATGCCATTCAAGTGCTGTCCTGTCAGGAACTGGTGCTTGCCTCTATAGTCCAACCTTAGCACATTTACTGCCTCTCTCATCCCTTCAAATCTAAGATAACTGAAATTACTTGCAATTCATCCAAACAAGTCATGTTTGGGGGGTTTTCTTTCCTTCTGTGCCTTTGAACATGATGAGAAAACCTGGAATGCCTTCTTTCACTTTGTTCATTTATAAAACTCTTGTTCGTTCTTTATGAGACAGCTCTTTAGGTGTCACCACTTCCTCTAAGTAGCTTTTGTGGATCCCCAAGCTAGGTTAGGAACCTAAGTGGTCCGTGTTACCATGTATACATTGTTTTAAAAAAGTAATTAACTAATGACTTTTTAGAAAGGGGGGAAGGAGGGAGAAAGAGGAGAGAAACATCAATGTGAGAGAGAAACACCAATAGGTTGCCTCACGTTTGTGCCCCAACCATGAATCGAACCTGCCACTTTTCAGTTTGTGGGATGATGCCCAACCCACTGAACCACCCCAGGCAGGGACAGTGTATACATTTCCAGGTATACATGTGAGTGTGCACACTCAAAAGCTACCTTGTCATATGTGTGGCCCTGAGTTTACAAGCAAATCTTTCAATGGCCAGAACTTGTGTTTCATCTTAACATTTCTTAGCACAGAATAGGGTTCCAGAAATGTTTGTTAAACTTGTACAAACAATTTGTAACACAATTGTTAGTTTTTCTGTCTGACTCTCCCTCTTCTCCTTAAAGATTTGCCACTAGCTTCTGGAGAATGAAGTCAACATCGAGGAAATTAGAGCCAAGAGATGGAGAGAAAAAGAGGAGGCACGTGTCATGTAATGGTGCTGATCAGTCTGCTGTCCCTACTTGCTGGTCACCCCCTCACACACACCAGGAGTGGGCACATGAGCCGTTTTGGCTGGTGTAACACCCAGTGACTGATTCAAGGATGACACAAACGTGACACAAATGGTGGGGAAATGAAGTAGGAGGAAGGCCATAGGGGCTCACCTAAAACACACAAAACAGTGGAGTTCCCATCAGAAAGGAATTCTGTCACCCAGAGAAGGAATAAGGGAACGCATTTGGGTAGACAAAGATTATAGCTACCATAATGTGCGGCAAGGGAACAGCGTGTCTGCTATCCCCTTGTCCTTCCATATGCCCCCACTCATGCTTCATGGTCTATCCTAAAATTCCCCATCACCGTCAAATCTTTCTGACTCTCCATGGCAAAAGTTGTTTCCCTTTTTAAGTTCCTATGATTTTGTGCTCAGTAGCAGGTGTAATGAAGTTAGACAGGTCTGGATTCAAATTCTAGCTTTGCCACTCTGTAACTATGCGTTACTTAACCTCTTTGAAGCTCATCTTACAATGGGTGTATCACTATCAACCTCAAAAGACTGTTGCTGGGGGTGAAAGATGTCAATATAAAGTGACTGGCACATACTAGGTGCTCAGAAAATGTTGGTGTCGCTGATTCCTCCCCAACCTGTGCTATAGTAGAATGAATTCTTTGAAGCGTTGTTTTTATTTGTCTGTGTTCCTAGCATCTAGGCAGAACTTGGCATGGGTTCATGATAAATGTTTGATACTGGATAAATATGGAAAGGGGGACTCTGTGCTGACGGAAAAAAACAATTACTTGTAGTCAAGCTAGTGTACACGGGATTTGCTCCTCTGGTAAACTATAAATACCCAGATGATAAAGGCCATAGAATGCAAATCTCTGTGTTATCCCTGCCATAACTTAACAAAAGGGCTTTGTTAGTGATAATTATTTCTTTTAAGACATGAGACTGGATAGGCCCAGGGTGGGTGAACTTAGGCAGCTCCTCGTCTAAAGTCAGCCTTATAAAGTGTGTGGCCAGACTGCCCTCTGGAGACTGCAGATTTTTCTCAAAACATCACTTTAATAGATCTCCACATTAATAGCTGTACCCAGAACCCTGATGAATCTTGTAAAAGTTTTCATAGGTGAAATGTTTCAGGGAGCTCTTCTAAAATTCCCGAATATAATTTCTAAAAATAAGAAGACCCAGGAGTTAAAAACACAAAGTTTTCCCATGTTATTCTTTCTCAAATTTCTTAAATGAGGAAACTTTTTAAAAAGCAACCACGTGTACTGCCATTACAGTATACTCCATATTTATTAGACAATTGACAAGAAAAACAACTTTTGGCACGTGAATGCCAATTTATTCTTTTTTGGACACATGAACACAAAATATCCCTGCAGGCCAAAAAAAAAAAAAAATCGCAAAATTTAAACAACCATCATCTTATCTCAACACGGGGATACCACCCTCCCTTAGTTTAAAAAGTACCTCGTATTGCTAGAGATATACATCCAGTCCAAATTTAATAAAATACATTTTAAAACATTACAGGTCTAACAATATAGAAACAAAAATTACACCATTAGTCAAATGAACAAATGCGAACATTTTCAGTCACTAGACACAGAAAGAGCATGAATACGTCAATAGCAAGGGATAAGAAAATGATTAATCAATAACAAGATCTTCCCTTTAATTTTACAAGGAAAAATCCTTGGAGTTTGAAGCCGTATTGATACAATGCCCTCAGCCTCTACTTTCTTAAAATGAAAGCAGAGTTTCCACCTTGCTATTGAGCAAGAAAATCTTACAGCACATCCAACAAAGGGTCGCTAGGGCAGGGTGGAGAGGGTGAGCCTCGTTCAACAGTGGATTACCAATTCCC
The DNA here is from genome assembly GCA_004027475.1 of Anoura caudifer. Taxonomy (NCBI): domain Eukaryota; kingdom Metazoa; phylum Chordata; class Mammalia; order Chiroptera; family Phyllostomidae; genus Anoura; species Anoura caudifer. Next base: position 50,382 of record PVKU01004585.1, read on the forward strand.
ACCAGAAGGGTAGGTAGTTGAGCCAGGTAGCTAAGCTCTGATATAGGCTGGGCACCAGGTGCTAAAATACAGACCATATAGAATATGTCTGCTTGTAAATCATCACCTTTGGAAGCAGCAAGTAGAATTTACAGTAAGAATGAATATGTTCTGCCTGCCTCAACTAGCTGTGTTAAGCCAGCTGGTTCTCTTTATAAATTGCTCAGGGTTCAACATCTAACAACAAAACGTAACCGGTTCAACATTTGGATCTTCACCGCTCTCCTAATGTCCCCGCAACTTGTCCCTAAATAGTTACTCTTTAGCATTGCTACATTTAAATCTTTCACACTACATGACAGTGCCTAAACAGGCTGCATTTTAAAAAACCAAGCATCCTAAACCTACTTCTAGTGAATGCACACCTCCCATTGATTGACACATGCATAACAATTCAGTCAGTCCAGAGGGTTACAAATTCAAATTGTCAGGCCCAATTAAAACTACGCATTCAGACTTGCTTGCAATAATATTGCTGCAACTCTGATTCTGCAGTGATACTTTTTAAAGATTCACCCCTCGGCAAGTTTTCCCCCCCAATAATCCTAGATCTTCCGTATTTCTTTCCTCCAAAACAACAGTGTTGCACCCTTAAAGGTACTGTTTTCCTATAAAAATAGGCCTCCCGGCTTTTCCTCCACCACCACAGTCATTTGCCCCAGTGTACTAGTGACTGAGGTCATACAAACTGTAGAGTTCAAGGTTGAGCATACAGCCCAACTGCAGGCAAGTGAATCAGGGCTTCCGGGCACTCTGCCTTCCTCCCTGCTCCATTCATGCCAGGAGATGGTGAGAAGTGACGCTTCTTCTGTGCGTTATGAACAAGCAAGCCCGAGGCACTCAAGTGCAGGTGTGGTGCCTGCTGGCCGGCCGGCCAGCCAGCCAGCCACCAAGAGTTCTTTACATCCTGGACTCTAGTGAGTCCTCCTGAAAAAGCTTGTTTTTCCTCCTCTTGGGTCCAGGGTGGCCACGCTGAAGGGTATTTTCTGTGCTCTCCCTGAACAGGTGTGAATAAAAGCAGTAGCCAGCCCCTCACCAACATGTCCTTATTTGTAGTATCCAAGTGAGGTATTTGAAAAAAAGGAAAATCTTAAGAAATTAACATCTGCCATCTCTTCACTATGTTGTGCCTCAATTACAGAGCTTGCTTTCTTTCATCTCACGATATGCAGAGAATAAGGATGTCTGCACCCATCTTAATGAGCTACAGAACGCGATATACATCATACTAAAACTCTCAGAGACCAGTCCCAGCAAACACTGGTGGCGCCGCTGATCCACAGCATTTAGAAATGTAAACTTCAATGTATTTACAAGCTTGTTTAAAAGACTGAAGAAAAACAGGGCTTTATATTGCTGGGATTTTGAGAAGGCTAGTTTAAAAGATTTGGACCAGGTAACGACTTCAAGCAAACACCCTTTGCCATCAGATCCCGTGTTTCCAGACAGAGGCGGCAAATTCGGTTCACCACATTGTGTCTGTGTCTTCTCCCAGCACCTTCCTCATCCATGTGGAGTGTGGCTCTCGGTCTCTTACCCACCTTTTCTAGCTCTCACTCCTGAGGTTCCAGGAGAGAGAACTACAAGTCAGTGAAATATGGGCTGGGCAACACCGGCTGGAACCAGCAAGACTCTATGTAACTGTTGTCCATTCACAAAGTATTCTCTATACTAAATACAAAATAGTTTTCCCCTACATTATAACTGATGCCTGCTTTATATCAACTCCCTTCCTCTGGACAAGAAATGAATTCTGGCTCCCTGTGAATGGAATCCGGAATCTATTAAGAAAAAAAAAAGAACCTTTCTATGAAGTTTTACTTTACTAAAAGGAAGGAAACCTCACCAAGTACATTTCAGGTTCAAAGAGAAACACAACATCTGCACCGAGAGTAATTGTGTAAGTAACCTTGATTCCCAGGAAAACGTTTTAAATGCTGGTACATTTTTGCAAGTTGCAGCATCACTCAATGTACCTTAAGGACTGGCAACGCCTATCCAGTAAGGAAGCATCCTGCTTCTAGCTTATTTTAAAACAAAGTGATAGGACACCAACAGTGACTATAAAACAGATAAAAAAACAATTCTTTAAAAAGGCATGGAAATATATGTTTTTTCTGACTGATTTCAGGAATTGCCAGATTATGGTTTATAAGAAATAGCTGATAAAATCATACCAAAGTTTCATCTAGAAAACTCATTGTCGGGGGTGGGGGAAATGGAGTGAAGGGACCTTAAAAAATGTTTATTGCCAAAGTTAACTTTCTATGAGAAAAGTTTAAAAATCACTTAGATCTGATAAACCACACAGCAGCATAAAATGGGCACTTTTGAAAACTCTGAAAAAATACTAAGAGCTAATTGTTTTCAAAGAGGGGGAAACATGAGTACTTTTTACTACAGCAGGGTTATCTGTCACTGCGACATGCATTACATCTGTTTGTGTTACACATTCACAAGAGTCGAACAAATAAGAGAACTGCCTGTTTGAATCTGGAGCCAAATATAGTGCAATCGCCTGGCAGCCTGTACTTGCACCAGCACAAGACTGTAGAGATCAATAAGATAAAGTAGTAAAACTAATAAAACTCTGTAAAACTTTCAAAAAATTAATGCTTGTTAAAGGCATATACAGTGGCAAAGTCAGAAATCTCCATTAAAAAGTCTATGGACCCACATAATTAAATAGTTACACTAAACTGAAGTAGATTGTTTGGTTTTTCTCTTCCACTGATGCATACATCCCACCCGATGAATACAGAAAAAAGGAACAATCTTCTCTTATAAGACTAGAGGGATGCAGTGAACACCACAGCTAGCAAAATATTCCATAGAAACCTTTCTTGTAAAGTCCTTTAGAAAGTTCAGGCTGTTTAGCCTTTGAATGTTGAGGTAAAAATTCAGTCCAGTGCATCAGAAAAGACAATCTATGAATATCTACTACTTTTAAAAAATGGCTCAATTTTGTTGATGCATCAGACAGTGCTGCGAAGTATTAATTCAGTGCAACTATTCCGAGCTGCTGGTAGAAGATAAACTGAAGTCAACTTGGCTCTCTCTAGAGGCGGTAGGCATTTGAAATATTTTGAGGCTGCATGGGGTGCCACATTGGTGGAGTTCTTCTGAGACTCTCAGGCAAAATACATTGTGTGCTGGGTATCGTGGTGGATCTGCACCGCTTTAGCCAAGGCCTGAGGATCTCGGCCATTGCTCTGTCCTGACACATGACTGCCTTCTGCACTGTAAAGAGAATAAAGCAAAAAAAACACAACAACGAAAAACCAGATGTAACAAAACACCGTGTCAAACTTCACACGTTTCAAATAGCATGAATAGTACCGGATTCAAGACCTTAGGCTCCAGCTGTGGTTTCTTAAAATATTCATAATGTCTCTCTACGCATCTGTTTGTTGAACTGGAAAAATGCAATACAACTTATTTGTTGTAATACTCAAATAATATCTGCAAAGACCCAAATCCTTAACGGTGCCTCCATAAGGACTTCTATTGGCCGTTATGTCTGGTTAATGCCTACTGGCCTTTAGGCCCCCATCAAATGTCATTTCCCCCAAAGAAATCTTCCCTGACTCCAAAGTTCAGACCAGAGCCACCTGGAACATCCTTCCACAGAACACTCTACTTTTCTTTCCCTTGAAAGAAATGCAATTAAAATTAAATTATTAATTGGGTAATTACTTATTTATTCTTTGGGACATAAACTCCAAGAAAGCAGTAGCTTTGTCTGTCTTACTTACCACCACATCTCTACTGTCTGGCATGTAAGGGGTGCAGTCCCAACAACCATTTGTGGAATGAATGAATGATTTACATGCCTAGCATGGGGCTGGAACGTAGCAGATACTCAGCAAATGTTATCATGCCACCATGATAACATGCCACCAGTTCCTTCTTTTCTTCCCCTCACTAGCTATGTGACCTTGGACAAGTAACTGTTCCTGTGAACTTTGGTCTTTTAGGGTAACAATAATGACTTCTGAACAAACTTCTTAAGGGTACCAAGTGCTATAAAGGGCTTGGTAAATTGTTGGTTTTTTAAAATATATTTTGCTATTACAGTTGTCTCACTCACCCCTTTATTCCCCTCCACTCTGCACACCCCCTCCCACCCACATTCCCCCCTTTAGTTCATGTCCATGGGTCATACATATAAGCTCTTTGGCTTCTACATTTCCTATACTATTATTAACCTCCCCCTATTTTCTACCTACCATTTATGCTATTTATTCTCTGTACCTTTTCCCCCTCTCTCCCCCCCTCCCACTCCCCTGTTGATAGTTCTCCATGTGATCTCCATTTCTGCGGTTCTTTTCCTATTCTATTGTTTGTTTAGTTTGCTCTTGTTTTTGTTTTAGGTGTGGTTGTTAATAATTGTGAGTTTGCTGTCATTTTACTATACATGTTTTTTAATCTTCTTTTTCTTAGATAAGTCCCTTTAACACTTCATATAATAAGGGCTTGGTGATGATGAACTCCTTTAACTTGACCTTATCTGAGAAGCACTTTATCTGCCCTTCCATTTTAAATGAAAGCTTTGCTGGATAGAGTAATCTCGGATGTAGGTCCTTGACTTTCATGACTTGGAATACTTCTTTCCAGCCCCTTCTTGCCTGGAAGGTCCCTTTTGAGAAATCAGCTAATAGTCTGATGGGAACTTCTTTGTAGGTAACTGTCTTCTGTTCTCTTGCTGCTTCTAAGATTCTCTCCTTATTTTTAATCTTGGCTAATGTAATTATGATGTGCCTTGGTGTGTTCCTCCTTGGGTCCAATTTGTTTGGGACTCTGAGCTTCCTGGACTTCCTGGAAGTCTATTTGTTTTGCCTGAATGGGGAAGTTCTCCTTCATTATTTGTTCAAATAAATTTTCAGTTTGTTCCTCTTCTTCTTCTTCTTCTTGCACCCCTATAATTCAAATGTTGGGAC